>CM046841.1:30512961-30671316 GCA_025618425.1 Heliocidaris tuberculata
TAAAGTAAACGACTATCTTTATTGATCATGGGAACACTCAGTCTCAGTGTGAAAGTTGTTTCCATTTCATTTTGACAAGGACTTCAAGATGTATGAATTATTTACAAATGCAGCGGCCGAAACTACAACTACAAGACACTGCATAAGGACGGATGTGTTGCAAGTTAGAGTGAAAGGAAATGAACATTCTCCATGTATAACTATGGTTCTGTTTAGGTTTATTCACCCCCAACTGTCATGTTCTCTGAAGCCCCAGTTGAATAAATCGATGTGTCATTGACAAACGATAATATGCCGGTTACTAACATATTCAAATTTTATGCATGCTTTTTAAACAAAGGTTGTTCTTGACAACCTGAAAGCTTGCCCGATGCTTGCCCGACATAGCAACAAGTAATGTATGCAAACTGGATTCCTAGTATTGTAGTCCATTTATTAACAACAGGTTGGTGGAATACCTGGTCACTAGGTCCTCCGGAAAGAAACATCCATAAATTTGAATAACTTAGTAAACCGGTCTATTTGAATGATCCTTTCACTTTGTTTCGGAAGTGTAATGCGTGAACCTAATACCGGACATTTAAAGAAATTTCTTTCCTATTAAAGGAGATTCTATGAATAAAATGTCTTGAAATTTACATATAACAGGAAAAATGCAGACGATCATTATCAACTAACTTTTTATGCGTTGTATCCTTAGTTTTTACTGAATCGTCAGAATAAATAAAACCCTAGTAAATTTGCTTTGCAAGAAAAATTTAATGTGGTCATATTACCGACACTTTATATGCACATTTGTTCAAATACAGAACCAAAACCAAACAATGTTCATGGCTTTCTTAACTATACCAAAGTGCACTGGCGTAAATCCGAGGAGGGGGGGGGGGGGGGGGGGGTGGCCTGTACAATCATCCCCCTACTTTTCGCGAAAGAAATGAAAAAAATATATGCCTATGGGTGTTTTTTGAATGACAAAACGTGCTTACTCAGAGCATACTGATCGAAACGTCGAGAACAACAGAGCTCTTAGCGGAGCTCACCAGCCCTTTTCAGGGCTCTTATTCCTTGAAAGAATTACATGGTGTAACCTGAAAAACTAACCTACAATTCAGTTTCTCCACCATAAAAATGTCGCTGATACTTCACTAAATATCGGCTCTAAGGGGAGCAATCATTCAGCGGAAAATCTGGCCCTGTTCTTTTTCGAGAAAACAATGGCACCGTCGGTGCTTGCTCTGTTTAGAGGAATTATAGCGCCACCAGTGACCAGAATGAGAATGCAGCCGTGAATAGAATTCGCGGGCATTTCCGATTGGCGCCAATTAGGCAGTGAATCGGATCCCTCCGTAGGAAATAAATAGCTCTCACTGGGCAGTGTTCTAGTCATTCTCCTGATGCGATCAGAGCATTACTGATCGAAACGTCGAGAACAACAGAGCTCTTAGCGGAGCTCACCAGCCCTTTTCGGGCTCTTATTCCTTGAAAGAATTACATGGTGTAACCCTGAAAAAACTAAACCTACAATTCAGTTTCTCACCATGAAAATGTCGCTGATACTTCACAAAAAAACGTGCCTTGTGTTTGTCAAACAAGATCACGTTGGCAAATTATTTCAACCCCCCCCCCCCCCCCCCCCCCCCACTCTTCGATACGGATTCACGCCACTGTCAAAGTGTCGAAAATTATAATAAGAAACATGGATTTAGTTTGGGAAGCGGAAAATTCACTCAACATGAAATATTCGAAGTATGCGCGCGCGTGTGTGTGTGTGTGTAATTGAGTTTTTACAGACGTGTATCAACCAAATGACTATTTTACGTCTGGGACCGACCTTTAACGTCACTATCCGAAAGACGTGACTGAGATTCGAACCTGGGTTCGATCAGAGTCAGTTTGTAGGCGAATACAAAGAGCTGCCCGTAGACGTTACCGCTGAGGAGGCCACTTGTAATATGACAGCAGACTCTCAGTTATGAAGAGGCAATAAATATGAACAATGGGATCAGTATGCGTTGTTAAACAAAGCCACATTGATTTTACTGAATCTAATTTCTATTCACTCTTTATCTGTCAAATATACATAATCCATTGTATGTATAGCCGCAAGAAATGAACATGTATAATCATTCTTTACTCAAGCAACATTTCAGACGTCTCTCATAAACACATTACCAACACATTACCTATTTGAAATGTACGTCAAAGCCCCTCCTCCATGCCCCTCCTAATCGTATATTAACCACAAATCCATTACATCGTTAGGTAAATACATGGATAGCGTACTATTCCCCTTAGAAAGCCAAGATTCACGAAAGACTTTAAGTAACACCCAAATAAAATGAGCCATCCCTCTTTCCGAGGAATTTAACTCTTTGTATTGAAAAGTTCCTTGCTATACATATAAGAACAAAAAAGGAACTATACTATCCATTTTATTTGGCACTTTTTGTATTTTAATCACTCTTTAGCAAATTGGTTTTAATCTGTATTGTTGCTCATGGTTGCTCTGACTGTGACAAGAATGGGCTGACGTATTAAACCAATTTAAACAGATTTAATAGTACGAATAGTACTGAAGCGGCGCGCCCCGGGATGGCCGGTGGCCTCCACCATCCCGCACCAGACCGACTCCATAAATACACACTAACCTCTTTCTTCTCTCTTTCGCTGTCCTCTCAGAATCTATCAGTCATCTCGATTCTCTTTCCTTTAAAAATAAATGAATATCAATCTCAGTTCTCAGCTCTCGGGCACTATTTCGCTCTGGTGAAAATTCAACAGTCTCAATCTCTCTTTGATTTAAAAGTCTCAGAAATAAATCAAGACCGAAACGAGAGTGAAATAAATAAAGTGTCAGTGGAACATATTTATTAAGACGAAGAAATCACAACGATGATGAAAATATAGCAAGGCTTAACTGGGCTGGGCGGGGAACCCAAATTAAATATTCACAAGAATCTTGAAGTCCAGACATCTATGAATAGATTGCAAAAACATCTTTTGTTAACATGAATATCATTAATATTAACATCGGAACTGTCTGCATACCAGACGGACACCTGTATGAATTTCATTAATCCTAACAATACGGTCAGGGACCATCTCCAAATAAGTTGAAACACCATCCATGCTCTATACAATAATAACAAATACATAAAACGATCCCCAAATTTCTATGTCAATAAACTTTCATCCTTTTTCTGTGTTAATAAACTTTCTGATCTTGTTTTACCCGATTCATAAACCTTTTTCTATCTGATCTAAGACCTTGACATTTAACCGTCCTAACGTCACCAACAAAAACCATTTTGCAGTGTAACAATTACGTTTCCACATGCAATACAAATAAATATAGGATATTGGCTCCCCTTACAAGACAACTAAAAAAAAAATTGCATGGAATTATCGTGATGTAATGTTTAATAAGCTTCATTTTGCTAACATTACACATTTCAACAATAACAGTTAAAATTTCTCATTCTCATTCGCCAGTTAATGGATACTATACAGTGGTTGAAGGGGACATGTTCTTCTCTCTCTCTAAAAAAAAAAAATGGTTAAAACCGTTTTCCCTCCCCTCTCAAAACAAACATAAAAGAGTTCTAAATATGACTTTATCTTTAAGTCATATTGAAGTACATGTATAACAAATGAAAATATTCCAGTTCTCTAATATACACAGTTTCAACGGTCTTAAGATCTACACATTTTTCACTCGGGGGTGTGCTCCCTATAATTCAATTCTCATTTATTTCATTTTCAATTAAAAAGTACATTCGAAACAAATACAAAATAAGTCATAAACGAAATAAGAAAATGAAATGGGGAACTACATAAATAAAGCCCTTGGGCCTTGTACAAGCATAGTTCCCTAAAAATATTGCGAAAATGATATAGACAACAAATAGAAAAAGATAAAACTAAAACTAAAAATATAACACAAATATAGACAACAAAGAAAAATAGGAACAGAAAAATAACTATACATATTTAAGAGTAAGAAAAAGCTTCAACTTTTTTTGGAAAGAAGTGATTGTATTGCAATTAGAAATACATTTGGGAATTGAGTTCCAAAATACAGGGAAATTATGTCGTACTGATTTCATTGCATTATTTGTTTTTACTGGCCATAAGTGAAAATAATCCTTAAAACGGGTATCATGATTATGTATCTGGTAATTAAGAGTGAACATTTGAGAAATATTAGAGGGTAATTTATTTTTAAAGTAAAAGAAACCAAGGCAAGGGAGAAACAGTACAAATCAAAAATATTAAGAGTTTTTAATTTACTGAACAATGGGGCAGAAGGGGCACGATAGTGACATCCAAGGCATATGCGAAGGGCCTTTTTCTGTAATTTAAATAATTTATCTAATTTAGTTCGACTACAATTGCCCCAAACAGCAACACAATAATTAAGGTATGAGAGCATAAATGAATTATATAATAATATTAAAGCAGAAGCGAATCTTTTAATCTATACAATATACCGATACATTTATATACATTTTGAGTGACCTTATTAACATGTGTATCCCAAAGCATATTATAATCAATGTATACCCCAAGAAAATTAACACTATTAACCTTATTTATTGGATCATTGTTGATTTTAAGAAGTAAACTATCAAATGAATCAGTTAGATTAGACTTCCTATTGTAGAACGTAATGTAATTTGTTTTACTAGGATTTATCAACAATCTATTTGATTTGAACCATTTTGTTACTTTATCTATTTCTGTATTGATATTATTTTGTAAATTACGAGTGTTAGGTTGGGTGTAAATTAAAGTGGTATCATCAGCGTACATGATATAATCAAATTTGTCAGATGAATGTGAAAGATCATTTATATAAATTAAAAACAATAAAGGACCTAGGATTGAACCTTGTGGTACCCCATGTGTAAGAGAAGAAAAATTGGAAGAATTACAGTTATAAACTACATATTGAGATCTATTACAAAGATAACTTTCAAACCAACTTAGTGGTAAGCCCCTAATCCCATAATGTTCCAATTTTGACAAGAGTATTCTATGATCAACTATATCAAAAGCTTTGGAGAGGTCCATGAAAATGCCAATACAAAATTTATTAGTATGAATTGCTGATAAAACTTTATCTTGTAAATCTATCAAAGCATGTGTAGTTGAATGATTTTTCCGAAACCCATATTGTGAGTGAGTAAGAATATTATTATTTAAACAAAATGAATATAGTCGATTATAAATGCATTTTTCTAACAATTTTGATATGGATGGCAGAATGGAAATGGGCCTATAATTATCGAATTTATGAGGATCATTCTTTTTAAATACAGGGGTTATTTTAGCAATCTTTAGTTTATCTGGGACTATGCCTGTAGAAAGAGAGAGGTTGAATATAAAAATCAAAGGATGTACAATATAAAATATTATTTTTTTCATTAAGTTAGTACTAAGATTATCAAATCCAGCAGAGTTACTGTTGTGTAATGAATTACTAATGTTTATAACTTCATGTTCTGTTATGGGATTAAAGTAAATAGAATTGTTGATAAAACCAGTCAGATAGTCTTTAAAAGAAGTATAATTAGGAGAAGTGGTCATTGAATTAGTTATCTGTCTACAACAGTTTATGAAATGTTGATTAAATTCAGTTACTATATGCTGTGGATCGCAAACATTTCCAGTCTCATTAGTAAAATATTCAGGTAAAGATGTTCTAGGCTTATTTAGTAATGAATTGATAGCTGACCAAGTCTGTTTTGTATTATATTTAAATGACTTCAATCTTTTAGAAAAATATGATTTCTTTGCATGCTTTATCAGATTGTTTAACTTATTTCTATATTTTTTGATTTTTTTTTTCATTATCCAAGGTATTGTTTTGGAGAAATTGTTTATAATAACGATTTTTTTTTCTTTATGCATCTCAATAAATACTTTGTTATCCATGGTTTTTTCATGCCTCTTTTAGTGAGCTTACTTTTTAACAAAGGAAAATGTTTGTCAAACAACTGAGTAAAACGATTAATAAAAAAGGGATACGCATCATTAGCATTTGTTATATAATAAAGATTGGTCCACTCTTCATGATAAAGATCATATTGAAAATTAAGTATATTGTTATCTGAGTATTTACGAAAAAAACGAATTGAACTTGGTTGATAAGTATTATTATTAGAACTTTTATAGACTAGAAAAATGGGTAAATGGTCACTAGCACCAGAACAGAGACTACTTGAGTCAAATTCTGAATCAAGTACATTGGTGAATACATAATCAATAAGGGTAGCAGTGCTTGATGTAATACGAGTTGGGGTTTGTATAATCGGGAATATACCAAGTACAGAATTAAGCCTTAGAAACTCATTAACAGTATCATCATCTTTAAACAAATTAATATTAAAATCTCCAGTGATATAAATATTCCTATGTTCATTACTTAATGTATTAACAGCATTGTTGTAAAATTCAAAATATGTTTCATGATCTGATCCTGGTTTTCTATATATGACACCAACAGTAGACCTCTTGTGGTTTACATCTAAGAAATCAATAAACAAATATTCACATGTTAAATTGGATTCTTGATTATGAACGATATCTGTTCTTACGGTATATAATATATCTTTTTTTTCACAAATAGCGCAACACCACCCCCTCGTCCATATATCCTGTTAACATTCAAAAAATTATAACCATCTAGATTGCAATTAACTGAGGTTGTATCACTTGTATCCAAGTTTCAGAAATTGCTATAAAAGAGAAAGAATGATTTATCGTTGACAAGAATTGAGAAATATTTTCAAAGTTTTTCTGTAAACTTCGGGCATTAAAATGTATAAGACTTAAAGATGAATTATGTGAGAACTTTACATTAAACTCTTAAGGTAGATAGTATGAAGATTGGGGGAAATTATATACATGCAAGTCTGGATCAACATCTTCAAGGGGATTATTCATCGAGTACAGTTTGGGGTAGTGTGGAAGTCATTATTATATATACATTTGCAATAAGGTATGAAGCAATATTGTAGCAGAGGATTGTATAGTTATAACATATCTCAAAAGTATTGTAATTGTTATTCTGTTCACAGAACATCATCATAATTTACTACAGAATGAACAAATGTAACATAACAATATAAACAAAGTAACGTACTTTTATGTGAGAAAAGTCTGTATTTAGGCATGGAAGTGTGTGTCAGGCCTGGGGGTAACTAGTTTTGCTCCTGCATACCCCCTCATAAAAGAACAATGATTGCATTTAATAAAAATCAAGTAATATTCCCTCGAATTTTGATAGATTTGGTGTTGTATAAAATCTGCTGAGATATGATGGGAAGAGGGGGGGGGGGGGGGGGGGGTGAAAGAAATAACTTTGACCCCCCCTCAAAAAAGAAATAATAATAATAATAATAATGATTTATCACTACAAGGATGCATTACTATTATTTTTTAGTACTGTATATGTAGGGAGTACACTATATATTGCAAAATCTTAAAATAAATTTAAAAATAGATCATTAAATCTCTCGGTAGCTTCGCTCCCTCTCATTATTACAATGTGGAAATGCATAGGTTGGCCTATGCTATATCTTCTATAAATCATAATTAAAAGTAGGCAGTACTTTACCAATGTGTTTAATAGGATTCTTGAAAAAAGAAAAATTGAATATTACATGCATTTTATTTTATTGAAAAAAGAAAATTGAACATCACATGCATTTCCTTTTCGCTCTTTCGCTATACGCTCCCTCGTCTGTGCGTCTAATTCGTATTTTTTTGTATTGTGCAAATAATAATTGATTTGCTTTAATAAACTTACTTGAACTTACTTGATAATCATACACTGTCCAGAATCTCTAAAGCCTATTGGGATACCCCCTTCATAACCTTCCTACGGCAATGTTCAGTCTCTTATCTTTTCAGCCATCCTGACCCGCTACCAGTGCATGCAGACAAAGACAATTGTATAAACAGAGTGTCATACCTATAATGAGTAAATAAGACAAAACAATGGTTAGTAATTGCATTAAAAATATTGTAAATTATAATTTTGTCCAGTCTTTTTTTCCAAACATTGTGTTTTCGAAATATTAAGAAACATGTATGAAAAAAAGGAAAAAAATCTGCATGTTCGATGGGATAGAAGGGATTGCCACAATATCTGCACTAATTGAATATCAACACTGATAATTAAAAAAACACCTTTTCCCAGCCAATTCTTCCACGTATTTATACACGTTTACAATATTTCTATTTTTCCGTTTCATTTCTTTTCGTTTCTTTTATATATTTCACTCAACAGCATAAATAACAACAAAAAAGATTCACTGACATTACTGAAAACGAGATACAAGGTAGTAAAACTAAATAGTGTGTTGAAGTGGGTAGCAGCAAAAAAAAAAAAAAAGGTTTAAGGCCCTTGTGATATAGGCTGACCCAGATAATTTTCATAATTATATGCAATGATATTTTAGAATGCATTTTAGTCAAATTACTGACACAAAAGATAACAGTCATGACAACTGAAATCCAAGAAAGTACAAGTCAAGACAGGACAAAAGGTATCAAAATAAAACAACAAAAGCATCAGCAACCACAGAATCACACTTGTCTAACAACATACACAAAACAATTCGATTTTCCTCTTTCCTTCTCAATTATCAACTACAAGTATATGTCTCTCTGACTTCCCCAGACCTCTTCTTTAAAATGCCTTTTTCATAATTTTGCTTGTACTTTTCGGCAAAGTTAGTCTGCTCCCCCGACTCTTCGTCATCCTAAATATTTTGATGTACGACACCCTTACGTCATTATATTCTTGACATAGTGATCTTATACCTTCCAATATGATCATTTACAAATAGACTAATTTTTCATAATAATGGTATGAAATGTTTGTGTGTCTATAAAGGGTGGGGAATTTGCTTCATCTGCCCCACCTACAGGTGCCTATGGATCGCAGCGCCCGAGCGAGAAATGCTCTATTTTGAAATGATGAACATTTGCACCTTAAAGCAAAGAAATCCCATGGTTGTAAATCCCTATGTGTCTTTTTAAGAGGGGGCCATGGCGGGAAAAAAATCAATCCCCAACCACTTGAAATAAAAGGGGTTTTAGCATATGCCCCCCTACCCCTTTGTTGGTACCTATGGATCAATAATTTCCAATCCGTTTACTCTTCGATCTGACTTGATAACAGATTGGAGCAGACAACCTTGTTGTCTTATTATCGTAGAGGGCGTTTGAGATATGATTATTAAAAAACCTCATAGTTTACATTAATTATGCATTTTCTGTATTATTTCTTCGTGAAAATCATCTGCAATTGTGTTTCTATGCATATCGTAGAAACTTACATCGTCAATTTAGTAATAATTAATTTTTATAAGTAATAATGATTTTTTAAAAATCATTAAAAAACACCAAATCCACCTTTAAAATCTCCTGAAAAGTAGCTTTAGACCCATTTTAAAATTTGGAAACAATGTTCATGGTTTTATTCATAACATCACCTTTCCGAAAATATATGTTTCAAAAAAAATCATCACAAAATTGCATTCTAAGTACCAATTGACAACGGACTACAATTTCCCCCTACTTAAATGGTCTGTCCAACAAGATCATAGACCATGAAAATCCAGAAAAATATTATCTTATCTTTAAACGGGCACCCAGCTTACAAATATTTACAACAGCCTTTAAAATATGAAAACAATCGTAAAATCTTCCATGAACTCTTTGCAAGTGCTTTACATTCGAACATCAACACTGATCCAATCGAAAATGTAAAAGAATTTAACTTCCAATAACCTTGCATCAATCACCCAAAATTTCACTCCATAAATTGAACACGTCATTTCACTCCATAAATTGAACACGTCATAATAAACTTGATATTCTTCAGTCATAATCATATCTCTTATTTGAAGCCAAATGTATAGAATACATACGTATTTCAAAATCACTGGCACAAATATTTTGCTCGGAACCTCTTTCCACACTACTCGCACAACCCTTAAGACAAATACCATATCATCCATTTTTCCTTTTCCCTCTCAAGAATGTACTTCAATATATCCAAAACAGTCTATGCCACAGACTTATTCATACATCTTAAACAAAGTGACGATAACCTTTAAAAGTATCATCCAACCTAAACATGGTAAAGAGCCTATAAACCAAATCCGTTGTTTTCCGTTCAACGTATCATGACATTAAATTTTTATACTAATTACAAAACATAACATCAAGTATGAAAAATATTACCCGTCGAAAAGCCCATATACATTTAATTAAAGTCGACTTGCCCAAATTACCTCTACAATATTTCTCTAACGGGTATTTACTTGCCTAGGTATCAGGGCTGCGTCATACAATGCAGCGATCGGAGCTGGATAACCCAGACCTCCGATGTGCCTGTGCATGACACCTCCCTTCTACCTGGCAAGCTCCCATCCAAATACCTTAAATACAAAGGGATTGTAAAAGTTTTGAAGTGACCTTAATTCTCATAAAAGTAAATAAGCTTCTCTTTGCTATCCAAAAGCAGATTACACTGTTTCCAAACTAATTCTCTTTTTAATTCAGTTGTAAAAAAAATTTACATGGATTGTCTTTATCCACTATGAAAATTATTGTAACACAACATTAACCAAATAACTGGGTTACCCAGCCCATAAGCGTAAGAATTTGCATTCATCGTCATGGAACGAATTATTCGTCTCAATACATCAATACATATTTCCATAATGGTCTACAGCACATGGACGAAGATACAATGCAAAATTTCATGACAGTGCCTTTTGTAAGTTCCTAAAAACTCTCCAAAATAGGGATATCCCTACTGTTTGTGTATTTACCGCTTGGAAAGTGAAGACACGAAGCCCCCATTAACCACTTGATATTACTGCAAGGAATTATTATAGTCACCAATATGTTTACTGGATAAAATTTCACGACCCTTTTAATTTGCAGAAAACATATGTTTAACAGAATTAGAACCCAACAAAATCTTAATTATTACGGATTTCTGATTCATAGTTTATATTATTATAATATCAAGCACCCTACTATCTTTAGTCATTCTCATTATCATTTAAACGGATATGGCAATATTTTCTAGTATGCCCTTTCTGTCCACAATACCGACAAGGACTGCTCCTCATATGACCTTACCCCAACGCTTACTATGTTTTGATGCAGTCTGTAATTGTATGGTATCTAGTGACTCTTGTATATTCTTTAGGATCGGGAGTAGGTGTTTTGCTAGTGTGTCTATTTCCGAATTATCGGGGAAATGGGCATTTGGATCAACTAATGGACATGCATGTACTTCCTGAGTAGTACCCCTGTTTGAGTTGTGCCCTGCTTCAAATTCACTTAACAATTGCAAAGCAGTTTCCCTCATTCCTTCGAAAGTTTGATCTGGTGAATCTAATAGAATACGTTTCAACTCTAACCGAATACTTGCATTTCTTGCACCGGCCACGCATTGACCCATCAGAGCTTGATTTCGTAGGACTTTAAGAGCCTTTGATTCTTTATTAGGGGCCTTCTCTACTAAACGATCATATAAATGAATCAATTCTCGAGAGAATTCGACTCAAGACTCGTGTTCCATTTGCATCCTGTTATAAAATAATAGTTGAAGGGTCTGTAATGTTTCTGTACAACCCAAGTACTTGGGTTGACGTATCAAACCCATTTAAACAAATTTAATAGTACGAATGCCATATCATTGTGTTTTACATCATTCTACTGAAGCGGCGCGCCCCGAGATGGCCGGTGGCCACCACCATCCCGCACCGGACCGACTCCAGAAATATTTAGACAGCAAACTCTTTCTTCTCTCATTCGCTGTCCTCTCAGAATCTAATAGTCATCTCGATTCTCTTTCCTTTCAAAATAAATTTATATCAATCTCAGTTCTAAGTTCTCGGGAACTCTTTCGCTCTGGTGAAAATCAAACAGTCTCAGAAATAAATCAAGTCCGAAACGAGAGTGAAATAAATAAAGTGTCAGTGGAACATATTTATTAAGAAGAAATCATAACGATGACGAAAATATAGCTAGGCTTAACTGGGCTGGGCGACCCGACCTAACTTAACAATGGAAATTAACCGAAGGCCCCGCATCCAAGTGCCTCCTCGATTTTATACGTCTTATTAACCAATTAACCACAATCTTCTAAACCCTAATCATTACGTATCTCATCTCTGACCAATTAAAACACT
The DNA here is from genome assembly GCA_025618425.1 of Heliocidaris tuberculata. Classification (NCBI taxonomy): domain Eukaryota; kingdom Metazoa; phylum Echinodermata; class Echinoidea; order Camarodonta; family Echinometridae; genus Heliocidaris; species Heliocidaris tuberculata. The sequence goes on from CM046841.1 coordinate 30,525,189, forward strand.
TTTCTCAAACAGAATCACTACCTCAACGGCTCCGAGGAAGTCAATCAATTCTGAATACAAAAGAGGCACATGCTTTCTACCCTCTCAAGAAAGGCGTGGTTTACAACCCCATAAATATGTCCTGGGACGCCAAATTAGATATTCACAAGAATCTTGAAGTCCCAACATCTATGAATAGATTGCAAAAATATCTTTGTTAATATGAATAGTATCGGAGCTGTCTTCATACCAGTCGGGACACCTGTATGAATTTCATTAATCCTAACAATACGGTCAGGGACCATCTCCAAATAAGTTGAAACACAATAATAACAAATACATAGAACGATCCCCAAATTTCTCTATCACCAGAGGCTGTCCCCTACTGTGTGGAAGAATCTCTATAAGTATCTCATACAGAAAGAAAACAGGGAGAGGTAGAAGAGCAGGAGTGACCAGGCGGAACCGACACTCTCGTACTCTTCCTATAGCTTCTAGACAGACAGATGGGAAGAGGGAATCTCAGCTTGAAGAAAGTAGCTCACTAAGCAGACAGGCTAATGTTTTGAGAGTGAGGACACTGAGGGAGAAAAGACATAAAGAAAACGAACATTGACGAAAGGCTGCCGAATAACGCCCAGGCCCGAATTGGCCTTTGGAACGCTCGTTCTGTTAGTAACAAGTTAGCGTGTATCTGTGATCTGATACTTGATTGCAATCTTGATGCATTAGTAATAACAGAGTCCTGGCTTACAGGTAATCACAGAGAATATTGCTGATCTGAAGTCGACCCTACTTAACTATGGTATCCTGCACTGTCCTCGCAAGGGTTCTAAAGGAGGAGGTATATGTGTCATCCATCGGTCCTCTGCCTGTACATCTGTAAATGACACAAAAGACTTTGCATCTTTTGAGCTCTTGGACTTTAACATTCGTTTCTCGCCCATGTCTGTTCTAAGGGTATATCCATCTACAGACCACCACCCACCACCATCCTCACAGAACAAACTGATCTACAGTAGGCCTATGTTCACTTCAGAATTTCTCACTCTTTTGGCCATTGATGATACCTGTCCTGACCTAGTCGGAGACTTCAACATCCATGTTGATAATAGCTGTGACAGTCTTGCGAAATCATCCCTAAGCTAATTAAACTTGCTAGGGTTCCAACAACATGTAAAGGAACCTACTCACCGAGCTGGACATACCTTGGATTTGATACTTTCTAGGAAAGTTGATGACATAGTTTCTTGTATCTACCTTTTGCCTGGTTTAACATCCGATCATTCTGCGGTCATCACAACTATAAACACTGAGGGTCCTAAGAATCCAAGGAAACTGGCCACCTACAGGAACCTTCGAAGTATAGATCTCTGCTCTTTCAGGCAAGACAACATGACTTCTTCAATTGTGTCTACACTACCCTCTTGTCCTTCTGAGGCTGTAGACCTGTATAACGATGGTTTGATTCAACTTCTCAACAAGCATGCTCCTGCTGAGAGCAAGGTTATAACAGTTAAGCCGAATGCTCCATGGTAAAATGAAGAGATGAAGGAGGCTAAGAGATGCAGACATCGTTTTCAGAGTTTGATCCCGTTCCAGAAAGGCAAGTGAAATTCCTCATCAAATCGCTTCCTTCAAAATCTTGCAGCTTGGACCCCCTCCCTACTTGGCTGGTAAAGGCGTGCCTTGATGAACTGCTACCTCTCATAACGCATATATTATTAACCTTTCTCTATCATCTGATGTGGTTCCTGAGCCTTTCAAAACGGCTCATGCTGTACCTCTACTGAAGAAACCTGGTCTCGAACGGAATGACTTCAGGAACTAATGGCCCATTGCTAATTTACCATTCCTTAACAAGGTCCTTGAAAGACTTGTTTTGGATCAACTTAGGACTTATCTAGATGAACAGAGGCTGTTTCCACTTAATCAGTATCATGAGTATCGTCACTTTCATTCTACTGAAACGGCTCTGGTAAAAGTCCTTAATAATCTACTGCATGCTGTGGACAATGGTCGCGAAGCTATCCTTATTCTTCTGGAATACTCTGCCGCGTTGATACGCTAGATCATCGTGGTCTCCTTCGTCTGGAGTTTGACTACAGTATCACAGGAACTGTTCTCCAATGGATAGAATCCCATTTGGATGGACGCAGTCAGAAGGTGATTGTTAACATGGTTAATGGTTCCTGTTCCAAACCCTTCTCCAACCCTTATGGGGTCTCGCAGGGCTCCGTCGTTGGGCCCCTGATGTATAATTTGTATACCGGTCCTTTGGGAAGAATTATTAGTTCTCACTGCGGTATTCAACATGCAGCCTATGCTGACGATACTCAAATATACCTGATCATGAGTTCATCTGATCGAGAAGATGCCATGCAAAGACTCTGCGCCTGTATCAGTGATGGAAATAAATGGTCGGTAGAAAATAAACTTCAGCTCAATAAACTAACAACTGAAATGCTTCATGTATCATTCATGTTTCGTAATACTGACCGTCTGCCCTGCCTGGATTTAGAATCAGGAAGCATTACTGTTTCGGAAAGTGTTCGAGACTCGGGGTGACAATTGACAACAACCTGACCCTTAACAAATCAAAAACACCTGTCGATGCACTTCATGGGGCGTTAGTAAAACTGGAAAGATAAGGAAATATCTTGATACGTCAGCTACTGAACGATTAGTGCATGCCTTCATTTCTTCTCATTTGGACTATTGCAATGGTCTGCTTTCTGGTCTTCCGCATTCCCACATTGCACCCCTTCAAAGAATACAAAATACTGCCGCTAGACTGGTTACCTGTACTAAAAAGTCAGAAAACATCACCCCTGTCTTACAATCCCTTCACTGGCTCCAGATCCGTGAAATAATCATCTTCAAATTTCTTCTTCTAGTCTGTCACGACCTTGCTCCATCTTACCTTCAAGACCTTGTTTCTCTCCGATCAACATCTGTATCTTCGGCAACTAGACTTCTCCGTTGCGCCACCACTGCCAATCTCCAGCTATCTCCCGAACCCCGTACCAGTACTCGTTATGGCGATCGTGCCTTCTCTTCTCTTGCCCCCAAACTCTGGAACAATCTTCCTATTTATATTCGACAGGCCTCCACCATAGGTCATCGTATCAGTAGTAGTAGCAGTAGTAATAGTAGTAATAGTTGTAAACCATTTTCGTATATACTTGTTCATTTATGTTCTTTTCTCTTTTCTTTCTTCTTTCCATTCTTTTACCTTTCCATGCGCTTAGAAACATGGTATGGTATTAAAGGAGATTTAACCCCAGAATTAATGTCCAAAGGTGTAATATATTCTTAATCGTTGGCCTGTATCACTTTAGAAATAAAATATCAGAAAAGGGTTTAAATCAAGACATTCTAACACAAGGTATCATCTGCTAACACTTTACATGGGGCTGCCATTTTCTTGATGATATGGAGTTGTACATGAACCATGGGAAACCGTTCCGGTCAGGAAGATATTTTTAATCCTAGAGCTAAATTGCTTCTCTTCATTACAAAAAATCCCCATATATTATGGAAAATACATAACAGGTGTATACATATATTCTAAAATTTGAAATTTATAGATTTCTTTTTAAATTCTCTGGTTTTGCTAAACAGAAATCGATTTGGGGGGGGGGGGGGGGCTTGCCTGACAGAGCAGAACATGATTTATACAACGCGCATTCTGGCTATTGAAGTCCATTATCTCAAAGCAGGTGAATGCATAGTTTGTCACCATTGACGCTCGGGAAAGTTATCATCCATAAATTTGAATTAATTTCCTCCATCGCGTACGTCATAGTATCGACAAAATAGATTTATCTTTAGTAAGATATTCATTTTCAAAGACAAATATAAAACACATTTTCTTTTTTATAATATATGTATATATCTGTTAAATATTTTAAATCTCAAATGGGATTTTGTATCAGGCAGAAAGACAATTTTGCATTCGGATTAAAAATATCTTTATGCACACATCAAGAAAATGGCAGCCCCCGGGTATCGCTAGCAGACAATAAATTTTGCTGAGAAAATCTTGATTTATACCCATCTTGTATATTTTAATGCAAAACTAAATAGGACAACAAGAAATAATAGATTACATCTTTAAATATAAGCACGTTTATATATTGAGGTTAATTCCACTTTAAGCGCTTTATGAATGTTGTATATTATTATTATTATCATTATTATCATTGTTATTTATTATTATATAGCATTTTGACAAAAATGCGTGCCGCTACACTACCAAAGTGTTATAACTCCTTGATTCAGCATGGTTTACCACGCGAGGCAATGTACTCGTTAAGAGGAAACAATCTTTTATTTAACAAAATTACACAGCTGTTGACAGCTGTTGAGACAGGAAGAAAATCGGAATGGAAATGAATATTAGGCCATCGCACACTTTACGATCCGACTGGTCTATAACCGGTCTGCAACCGAGTGAGAGGAGACGAATCGCAGGGCAGCCACATGCCTCTAAATCGCACATCTTGCTCGTCCGCAACTTGCGCATGCGCTCTTTGCTTTTTGTCATATCGAAACTGCTTTCTGATTGGCTGGAAGTTGGATTGAGCCTACAATTCACTTATAGAGATTCGACGTGTCAAATCCTTACTGTTGACGTTGTCTCTGACTGGTCTGCGACTCACAAGCTGTCAAGAGCTGTGACGTCACATAGCTCCTCAGTCGGATCGTAAGGTGTGAGGTGGCCTTAAAATGTGTGTTGGGGGGGGGGGGGGGGAGGGGAATGGAATGGAGAGATTTGAGGACGTTAAATAAGCGTTGTTTCATTCCTTAATGTGTTTAATTGGTTTCTGTATTCACATCACTTCGGTTTTGATAGAAAAGAATATATTTATACTATTGTGACAAATGAAGCTACATTTATATTATTGGAACTGCAAAACATTTGAAAAAAAAAAGAGTATGTACACATTGAGATTTGTGATAGAGTGTAAGATTTTGCCAGCTTTGTCTTCATAAAGAGTATCACAGCAAAAAGCACATTCATTTTTACACATGTGTTCAAGTAATTGTACTTTAGAGTGATGACAATGTTGTTAATTAGAAGCTGTAGATTTTTTTTTTTTTACAGGTATCAACATTATTTTAGCATATTTTCATATTTGCCTAAATTCTATAAACGAATTGCATTATGAATCTAACTAATCATTGTAACCTATTTATAGCAAGGTCTACAAACGATTCTTCCAAAGTTATTCCATAGCTCGATAACAACAATTAACGCAGATGTGAAATGATTACTCTTTAAGCGAATAATTGAAAAAATAAGAGGTGAAACATTATTCACATCCTGACGGGGGTTTAGTCAGATTGCTTTGTCATGCTCTTTCGTGGGGACAAGGATGACCTGTAACCTCGATTCGGGGTTCATTTAAGATGTTTACACTAAAATTCATCGGTATCCTGGACGGAAGATAAAATCATCTGGCACACGTGTCGTTTGATACAAGTGGAGCAATTTGAGAACATGCTCCATGCAAAAGGTATTTTCGCCATAAGAAACTTAAAAATTATCCTGACTATCACGGAATATCTATCCAGAACTGTTGATACTTTTAATCTTCGATAAATCAAAAATTCTAATTTAATTCATTTCAGCTTTGTACAGCGCTTATGTAATAAAAACTTGTTTTTCCTTCAAACTAACCAATATCGAAACGAAAATGGATCCAGTATCTTACTGCTTGTTTAAAAGTTTCTGTGGGCCTGTATGACACACGTGAATTTGTAGATTTGAAGATCAGGCTTGTTAAGAAAGGAGTCTACGAGGGATGTACTTTATAATCAAATTATAGATAATACATTATAAGTAACTTTCCATAATTTTTTTTTTCATGTGACAGGTGACCATAAAAACGCCAAAATTGAGCACCATGATAGAGTGTACAGTTTCTTTCAAAACCGTTGAACCATTCCCGCAAGTAAAACAAAATGTTTAAAGAATATGAAAGGTAGACTTCGGAAACATCTTAAGATATTCAGCTTCGCATGTTCAAACTTAATTCATTTTTTTCAGATATTAATTCATATAAATTAAAACATCTAGACTCTAAGTTCCTCATAAGTGACGCTCTTTGCTATAATAATTATGAGACTTCATAAGATTGTTTGTTCGCTCTGAGTGGCTCCGACCGCTGCATATTCCTCATCCGCAGTGGTCGTTTCTTCTCCAATCGCTGCGTATTTCTCATCCGCAGCGGTCGTTTCTTCTCCTACCTCTGCGTATTCCGCATCATTCACTGATGCATATGTGTCAGCGTCGTATAAAATGCAGTCAGGTTTTATGACACCTTTAGACTGAGACTTCTCCTTCGGTTGCGTATTTCTACCAGCAGGCTTATTTGGTAGCGCACACATATCATTACGCAATGTTTTTGACTTGCGATTCTCAAAGACCTTTTCATCCTTTGATATGTTACAATTTGTTTGCCTGTCGGCCGCTTCTGATTTCTTTTTATCGTTCTTCCCGTACTGAGAACCCCCCTTTTTGTCCAGAAAATGAACAGGATCTTTGAGAGAAACATCCTTATCTTGCGAAGAACTCGGCATCCTAGAATCATTGGATAGGATATTAAGCAACGATCTCCTCTTTGGTTTTTCTAAGACAGTATCTTTCCATATTGCAGTATCATTAAGTGATTCCTTTTTGCTCGTCTTAGAGCTTTGTTTTGGTTTGTTTATTTGGTCTGGAGGCGAGTGTTGATTACGCGGATGGTTGGATGATTTAAGGAATTCAGACTCAAGGGATTCTCCTTCAGCAGTGTTAGCCGGAGGTAGCGTTAGTTTCTTTAGGTTGAGATTAACAGCATGATTTTTGCTACTAAGCGTTGCACCTTTTGCAGGAGTTGGTAAGGATCCATATTCATCATGTTTATTCCTGCTGTCATCACTGAGTGAACGAACCACTGCTGAAACTCCAGTGGCACCAGAGACCTGATCAATAGATTCCAAGCCACGGTCTAGGGTGCTGGATTCTGACAGATTACGATAACTGTGATTCCGGTTCAGGACTTCATCTCCTGATTTGTCAGATCCAGACTCTATATGTCTTGCTTGTCCGAAAGCGCGAGGTTTCCATTCATCAAACATGCCTCTTTTTCGTTTTCTGCAAAAGCGTACAACCCTGGAAAAAATGAAAAATGAAATCGGCAATAAGTGCGCCTAATAACATCACAAATTCCGATAATTCCGAACTTTAAGTTGGAGACATAGAGCGAAACTATACCGCCCCCCTTTTTTTTTGGGGGGGGGGGAGAGCGAAGGTTGGCGGGTGGTTAAGGGAGTTCTTTTTCCCCTTTTTCTTTTTTTTTCTTTCTTTTTCCTTTTTCTTCCCCTTTTCCCTTTTGCCCCTCATTTTTTTCTTATATATCTTAAATATAAACTTCCATTCAATGATATTATGCATATGATAGTACTTTTAAAATGTTATGTTTGACTATTTTTTGATAGTTCAATTCATTGTACAAAAAAACAACAACACACACACACAAAATGAAATGATTTTGCATGTAATATGATTCTTGCATGTGAATATACATATTTATGTTTTTTTACCTTGATTGGTTGTGAAGATATCATTTTGAAAATTGAAGCAATAAAAGAATATTAAAAGAAAAAAAATGGCTAATGGAAGAAAAGAAAACCTATTGTCAAATTTGAGGATTTCGGGAGAAAGAACGGCTAACATTTTGAAGGCTGCAAGCACTCTGCTATAGGCATGATAGGTACGCAACTATTTCTTTTTATTTTTTATTTTTTAAATTTTGATTTCTTTTAATAAATCATTATTTTCATTTTAGTTTTAACAAGTCGCTAAATTGAATCGTTACCCCGTCATCAAATTTAGAGATCTAGATAGTAAAGAAAGAATAGTGTTCACTCTTATATATAATTTAATATTTGACTTGGTCACTATCAACTGAAGAAGACTGTTCTTCCAAAGTGAGTCATTTGGACATTCTCAAAAAACACCAAATAGGCAATATTCGAGAATGCTCATACAGCGTAATTATGTACTTACAAGACGATGACAATGATGAGAGACAAAACCACGAAGATCACTGCCACAGCGATGACGATCCGCAACCAAACTGATCAGAGAGAGAGAGAGAGAAAGAACAGAAGGTGTCAATTTCAGGAAAGTTATGTGAGATATCCAATAACATGTACTGAGCAAGTTGGTATTAAAAATGTACATAATGAGATAATTAAAGACATTATTAAAAAATGGCTACAAAAATTTCAAGATATTTCATTTTTAAAAGACATCATGAAACGTATATTCTATATTTTCATACGCTTATAGAACATTGTAGAAAAGTGCCGCTGTTCGGAGTAGGAATAACTAAGTTTGAGATTTGTCTTTCTTTTTCATCATTGTCAACAACTGACTGTTTTATTGTAGGCAACTTTAAAACGATTTAAAACAATTATAGCTCGCTATTATTACGTAAAAATAATACCTACAATAAAGCGAAAACAAGTGTAAAATCCTACAGCACAATTTACGCTGAATGGCATTAATGGCCGACGTCTTTCAAGCGAAGTTACTTCAAAGTAGCAAAAAATCAAATCGTTAGACTTTTGTTGCCCCATTAAAATTAGCATGTCCATGATGCTTTCCTGTGTATAAGGTTTGCATGCACCTCGTTTTTGTGACTTTCTTTCATATAGTCCAAACAAACCTGTGGTGTACCTACTCAACGAATCGTCATTGATATTAAACAACACAGCCTGCTACAACAAATTGTCAACGGTACAAGCAATATCTTCTTTTTCATTATGGTCCCATTGTGTTTGCTCTGGCTTGGCATCCCGTTAAAGTATGAACGCACAAAACAGAAGGCCCTGTTAGTTAGTACCAACAACACTTACCTTCACAGCAAATGTTCGTTGGATTCATTTCTGTGTGAATAAACATCAACATATGAATATATTATGCTGCGAATTATTTTCGATCTATATCATTATGGCAGAACATCATATTTCATTGTGAAGTAGCGGGGCTCATTCTTTTCTTTTGTGGGAAGGGGGGGGGGGTACTTTCACCACATTTCCTTAAAACACATTTTGATATCACCGTAGGCAATCTAATTGTAATCGTTCCTAGAAATTACTATTGTTCTTTTTTTCTTTGTATAATGACCATGAATCTTGAGATCACTTTCTTCCGTGAATATGAAATGTTTTTGGTCCGACAGAAGATTACTCAAGTTTTCTCCTGTATCTTTCATTGTGAAACATATAGCGACACTAAGAAAGACACAAAAGTCATATACACACTCAACAAAAACCCGAAATTTGCTCTCTAGACTATAAACAGAAAAGGGCCGTTATAATTGAGGTGACGGACCTCTTTGAAAGGAACATAAACGAAGCCCATCAGAGGAAATGTGACCGTTATGCAGGTCTTATTTCAGTCAGACCCAACTTCGGAAAACCGAGCACAGGTATATACTCCGAAAACGGGGTATGGAGCAAGATGAATATAGAACCCTCATCGTTCAGTGTGAAGCAATGTGTACGACAGGCATGGTGAAAATCTTGCAAAGTCAACCAGTCAAAGATATATCAATTTTTAAAAACAATGCTGCGTGTCAATTATCTTCAGAATCCTTGAATCTTATGAAATGACTTTCAAATGACAAACGTTTGAAATAAATATTTCACCAGGCACCACAAAACCACAAAAAAGTCGCCAGATATGAGTTTTTAGTTAAGGTCTGATTCTGAAAGAGGAGATTCCCAGCTTTAAAATGATATATATAACTCATTAGAAATGGATGTTCCTAACTCACTGTACAAAGAGTAGAATGCACAGTCCCTTAGAATGTTACTTCTGAGAAATACGGGTTTAAAGTTTAGAGTCTATTGAATCACTCTGACTTGCAAGGTGTTGTGTTGAGGAGACAACAGGAGGATTAAAACTCAATGAAAATTTCTATGAAGGGATTATCAGATTTTCCTAAAACTAGGCATATTAATTAGGCATATCCGGTTCATCGTAATGCACAAGTATCAATGCAAGAATTTACTCTGTTTAAAAGTTATGGAGATCAAAATGAGACAAGTATTTAGGGTCGCAAAAAAGAAAAGTAATAAAACAAAATCCAGAGGAGACACACATAAGTCTAATAAAAAAATTTTAAAAAAATGTCAAAAATACCACTTTTAGATTGTTTGGTGCCTCCATAATTGTTAGATTACTTAGACAAAAGTATACTCTTTCAGAAAATACCCAGAACTAAAATTTGACCATGACAACCAAAAACACATTGATTGGGCTCTAACTGAAAATCACACAGTGCGACTTTTTGGTGGTTTTGTGGTGCCTGGTCACATATATCCGCAGCATTATTTTTGAAAAATATATTATCAACAGCAGGTCGACATTGCACGATCTTCCCCATGCCTTTTGTACACATTGTCTCGCACTGAACGATGAGGGCTCTATATTAATCTTGCTCCATACCCCGTTTTCGGAGTATATACCTGTGCTCGGTTTTCCGGAGTTGGGTCTGACTATATTTACGATATCGAAATGGCTGGGTGGAACCCCAACTCATTTGTCTTGAAATTGGATATGGGGTCTTATAACCCCAGAAAACAAAACAACTAAGAAAAGTTTTTATATTGCTATTATGAAAAAATGTAACATGGGGAAGAAATACGTGAACCTTAGAGAAGAAGTTCTGAAAGCGGTCCTCCTGGGATCCTACGTTGTTTTTAAAATCAGATCAGAACCTTCATGACAATCTTTACCAATACCTCGAAATGTAAATTATGACATTTATGAGTGAGTAAACACCTGAATATTATGAATCACGTTATTTGACGCCACGTTCACGTGGTCATTTACGAATGCAATGATTCAACACTGTGACTGGATGTATGCCCATGATGTTCAAACTAAGCATTATATTTATTATCAGAATGTAAATATTATGCCATTCAGTTACATTACCGTACTATATTTGAATAAATATTATTGAATTTTATGTAAATAATTAAGCTCCAATGTATTATATTCTTGCCTAAGGTTACGCATTCTACTCCTTTATTAGTGCTAAAGTGTTATTCCATGAAAGATATCTAATATGAAACTATTTACATGACCGCCTTTCCAATTCTGTGTCCTACTTTCTTCATATCTATCACAATAGGGACTTTTAAAGACACCCCATTGTAATTTTTCGACTTATAGAAACATTTATGTACATGTATCAGAGTGATTGACTTCACGTCAATAATCTATTCAATTTACGTGCATTCATACTTCGTCCGCTGTTACAACGATTAATCTTTTTACCTTTTTCTTTGGGTTTAAATAATCATTTATGCCATATCTACCAAAGTAACCAGATTATCAAATTTGCTATAGCACTAGACTCTACATAGACAATATGCCGATTATGAGGGGGGGGGGGGGGGGGGGGGGGAGTCACTCTACCGTAGTGACATTTTGTTTTAAACTGGATGTCGACACACAATGCTTCGACATACGTAGTACCCAAAATAACTGATGACTTACCTTTATCTATATATATCATATAATTTTCAATCACTGCAACTATGTTCATACTTATCTCTAACGATATAGAACTCTGGTTCATACTTAAGTAATTGCTCATTTGACATATTTGAAACGTACTGTACGTACGTATTTGTTTTTATTTTTGTTTTTGTTTTTTTTGTTTTTTTTTTATTTGTTTATGACAGCATAACATACTGTTATTACTAATAAGAGAATTGAGTCAGTAATCTCTTGTAAGGGAGCCTCGTGTATGTTTGCCCTAGACCATGACAGATATTAAACTGAAAACTGAACCGCCTTAACACTCATCTTCAGGGGTATGTCTAGCAACAACCCCCCCCCCCCCACCCCATCGGTCAAATTGGTTTATATACTATTAATCCTGTTTTAATGATATCGTCAGGTAACTGACAGTGCGGCCTGGGGAGGAGTTGTTTGGGTGAATTCATTTCCTTGTATATATATATATATAGAGTACAGTTCACAGAATATTCGTAGGCATGGCAGTCATCCTAAGATTATTCAAACTGAATAAAATTGAAGTTTATATGAATGAAGAGAAACAAATAACATACTATTTTCGCCGGTGGTAAATATCCCAAAGGGTGGCATATTGGTCTCAACTTCTGGTTCCAGACCAGGTACGTAAGTAGATCCATTGAATTCAGACACTGGAAAGCGGTTTGTTGTCGTATTATATCCGAGGAAGAGTAAACAGGGCCTATCTGCTGGGCTGCGAAATCTTTCTGTTGTGTTGTAAACTAGATCATATAAAATTGATAAGTTTATTCGATTGAAATAATTTATCACCCATTTGAAAACTTGCAAATGAATATTGCAAGAGAGGAAAAGAGAAGATAAACTTTAAAAACCAAAAGGGGGATTTGTTTGTTTGTGTTCCCTTGTTCCATTCTTTAAAAAAAATGAAATTGGAAATTTGAGATGGAATTTGTTTTGAGGGTAAGAAGGTTTTGTCAATTGAATCAGTGTATTATACATAAAGAACTTTTTTTTTTAAAGATTGAGACATGGGATTGCTCAGCAAAGAATTTTATCAAAGTAAAATTTTTGATATACATAGGCAGAATATTAGACCAAGCTTTTAGAATACCGTCAAAGTTTTAACGTTATGATATATATTTTCGGCCATTTTCAAAATGTCGCCCTCGGGCTAATTCCTTAATTAAAATTCAAAACAAGAGCATTCAAATTCAACAATAGGCAACCAAAATCACGTTTGTGCACGTTTTTCTTTCTTTCTTTCTTTCTTTTTTTTTTAAAATCCCCTCATTCCAGTTAACATGGGTGCAAATGGTCGGCTGGATGAGCTTCTTTGTGGCATTCAACTAAATTTTTTGGTTCTCAATTTATACTTTGTCTTTAAAAAAATATTCCAAAGATTTTTCTTTCCCCTCTTTTTACCCGTGACTTTCTTCGTCCATTTTTCTTCTTTTCTTTTTTTGTTGCAATCTATATATCTTTATCATTTCCAGTTCAAAAAGAAAACATAGGAGTCATTGGAAATTTCGTCTCCTACCTAAATAAATGAATAAATAAAATAAATATAGACGGAACAGGAGAACATGTACACACAAATCAGTAAAAGAAGCTGCTTTAAACTGAACACACTTATTCAAAACTTGATTGGTCATTCCCGAATATTTTAAAGAGTTTCAATGTCATATGAGTATTTCACATACAAGGGAAAGCTAAAATGATTATTCACTAATGACTTCAGTTATTTGCGTATTGTTATTCCATGTTTCTTATTCTACAAATTGTAATTTGATTGGAATTGGAATTCATTTCTGTACTTAAAATTACATACGTGTATTTATCAAAATAAAGAAATGTTAGGTCCTACGACCTTTGTAAGACAAACCTTTTATCTCTAAAGCAGGTATTTCTTCATTACTTACCCTCTCAAAGGCTATTCATACAATAAAACTCAAATTACTATAACACTTTACTTTGTAATTTGTGAAAATGACTTTTGAAATCATATACATTTGTACACTGTTTTACATTCCCATTTTCACTTGGATTTTTATTTTGTATTTGATCCGAATCTGATTTTCTATGGTCATATTTGATATTTGACTTCTGTGATAATATACAGTGCGTCCCATAAGAAAAACGAAACCCTAAAACAAAGGGTTATCGTGACCACACTATGTGCCCTATGACAATAATTACCTATTTTCCATAGACTATAAGTATTATGGTTTTAAATGGTACCTTGATGGCATCCATTCGTAATTGCTTTACCGAGCATCAGCAGTCTTAAAAGGACATGTAAAAACTCAGTTGTGCTGGATTTGGGTAAAACCGCGAAAACGTTAGGATCACATGCGAACATGACCCAAATGTAACATGACCTTTAAAACCCTATGAGAAGACTGTTTTCATCTGTTTCCTTCGATAGATAATGCCCTCATCATGAAATAAAGCGTGGTCAATGTTTTGTCGATGTTGGTGGTAAAGAAAGGGCATGTTTTGTATTTGAAATGATACCTGCAATCGAAATGAAAAGCATTTTTTGTTTGGGGGCCGGGGGTGGGGGATGAATTTTTCCGAACTGTTTCTTTTAAGAACAAAGTAGACAGAAAGGTGATATTTTTAATAAAAATAAAGTAAGTTGCACTTTCCATTGTCGTCAGATAAATGGAAATACAAGGTAGAAACGAAAGGGCACATAAAGCAAAAAAAAAAAAAACAACAACAAAAAAAAAAAAAAACACACAAACAAAACAAGACAAAAAAAAAAAGATTATGGCAATTTCCCACCTCAGGAGGGGCACCTTTTCCATCACACGATGGGTACTTTTTCTTCTTTTGAGGGGTATTCACTGATTTAGGAAATTTATGGGGTGTATGCCCCCGCCACCACTGGAAATGGGTATTGACCCTGTGTGTTATGAATTCCTGATTGAACGCATGCCATCACACTAGGGAATTTTACGTACCATATCTCTTAAAGCGGGTATTTTGTTTTAGTAATTTTTGCATGTAATACTAACGTCGTCACGGTTTTACCCAAATCCGGCACACGTAATTTTCAAAATGCTGCTGCTCGGTATTATTAAGCATGTGCGGATGGGTGCCACCAAGGTATCATTTAAAAGCATAATATAACTAGTTTATGGAAAATAGATAATTATTGTCATTAAGCACATAGTGTGGTCACAATAACCCTTTGTTTTAGGGTTTCGTTTTTTCTGGGACGCACTGTATTTCACCAAATTCAATTCTGCTACATTATCATCTTTTTCTGAGTACAGTAATTGTTAATGCTGTTTTTTTTTGTTTTTTTTAAGTATTATGTTAGTGTTATATTAAGATTGATATATATGAATGCGGAAAGTAAGGCCAGACCAAGATTTTGATTAATATGAATGCTCATTTCATTTTAAACGTCCTCATAATTTTATCTATGAATGAAGCAATAGAATTGGTTGTACGGATATTTAAATTGAACGACCGAACTCACAATTTTGATGGCGATTAACCTATTCTGCTCGCGTTAACCTAATATTAATTTGAGTGACTAAATTATTGAATTGACCGGGAAAAACTATAAAACAACTATAAAAAAAATACACACACAAACAAAGAAAATATGAATGAAAAATTATAAGTCACCCTTTATCTTATGTATATTGCCATGATCAGCATGTAGATGCGCAACTTCAGCTGGAGTTGCCTCTTTACTATCTCTTGCCTTTTGTACTTGCATGTACAATTGCAGGCTGTCCCTTTACCTTCCTTCTTACTTTAATCCCTACTGCTACTACCCTTAATGTTTCACCTCTCTATGCTGTATGTGCAGATAGCATCCTCTAAGCCTATCTGTCCATAATCGCCTCTCAGCATGTAACTCAACCCCTACCTCCTCGTGGTATTCACACGATACCTGGGCTTTGCAGCCCAGGGAACTAACAGGGAGTCTCGGTAGAGAAAGAGAACTCGATAAAACCTCACTAGGAGGGGGGTGGGGGGGGGGGGGGTGCCCTTCTGAACATCGTTGTATCAGACTGCCAATTTATTGGTCGCTTGCCCAGTCCCTGTGCTTCGGCAGCCAGGTCAAAACTCCTTTGAAAAATTCATCTCACATCCATGAACGAAAACTCAGTGTTATGGCCCCGAGCCCTGGTGGCCGCTACACGGCAGCATAGCGGCAGGGATGCGAAAAATCTGCCGGTCTTAAGCCCACCGCACACTATTCGATCGACTACGATCCGATTTTGGAAATAAATCCCATTAGCATTAAATATAAGCATTTTAAGAAATAAAATCTACCTGATTCATCTTCTGAACAATAACATGAATACTCAAAATAGGAATTTGGTGCGATGTGAGGCTTATATCCGGAATAAGGGTCAAATCAGTTTCAAATCGTAGACAATCGCGCGACTGCTCTGACGTCACTACGATTCGGAGCCGATTTGGCCTTTCTTCCGACTAGAACGCTTGTAATAGGCCGTAGTTTCAATTTTACTATCTGTATGACTATTCAGAACCTCAATCAAAGATATGTTTTGTGTTTAACTGGTTATATCTAATGCTATTATATTTTCTTCCAAAATCGGATCGCAGACCAATCGTATAGTGTGCGGTGGGCTTTACACGTTATGAATAGCGGTCATTATGACTAGCGGTCCTTATGACTAGCGAGGTCCCCCCCTCTCCCAAGAGGCATGCATAACTATTTTGCGTATGGACCATTTCAATTTTAGCTTAACACGATCAACTTACTCGTATAGTGTGATCTGGATCCACATATCCTTTGAGGATTGTTATCGCACTTGACGTTGCAGAGGCTGTCATTCACTTTTTGAACATCTGCCAGTGTGTCGCTGCAATAGCAGATTTGCCCTGAGATGGCTGCGTACGTGTAACTACTGCAATGGCACACACACGTGTCCACTCTCTGACTGATGAACGTAATATCTCTTACAAGCACATTCTGCCAGAACACACCGGCGGGGTAGCAACCAACATAGCCCGGCACTGGTGATTAAAAGGTAAAAAAAACAAAGAAAGGACCTTTTATCAGAATGTGTACCCCTGTAGTGCCCACAAATGTAAAAATCAATCACAAATGTAAAAAATAACCACAAATGTAAAAACACTGCACCTGCAAATGTCAAAATAACCACAAATGTTAAAAATGTCAACCACAAATGTAAAAATAACCACAAATGTAAAAAAAAAAAAAAAAAAAAAAAAAAAAAAAATCGCCCATTTTTCCATTTTTACCACAAATGTCACCGCAAATGTAAAAACTCATTGCTTGTATAATGCACCTATGTAAGATAATTTATTATGGTAAATTGCCACTTGGTCTAATGCCACTTGGTCTAATAGCCAAATGGTCTAACATCATTCGGTTTAACAATAATTCGTCCATCACCAATTTGTCTAACCAATATTTCGTCTAATAACCATTTAGCCTAATAATCAGTTCAGTCACTTCGTCTAATCACACTTCGTCTATAGCCAATTCGTCTAAAATCCATTTGGTCTAATACCCATTTGGTCTAATGATCAGTTCTTCTAATGTTCACTTGGTCCAATATCTATTTCGGCTAAAACCAGTTGGTCTAATAACCAAATGGTCTAATCATCATTTTGTCTGATAGCCATTTTTTCTAAACCCAGTTGGTCTAACACCCACATCGTCTAATCATCACTTCGTCTGATTACCATTTTGTCTAATCATCGTTTGGTCCAATTCTCAGTTCGTCTAATGACCGTTTGGTCTAATGTTCACTTGATCTAATATCCATTTGGTCTAATACTACAGACAAATAGGTTAGCCTGTCATAGTTATATAGGTTATTGCCACTTGGTCTACAGCCATTTGGTCTAATAGGCAATTGGTCTAACATCATTCAGTCTAATATCAGTTGGTCGAATAACCAATTGGTCTAATCATCATTTCGTCCATTTACCTAATTGTCATGTTGGCTAATTACCATTTGGTCTATAGTCAATTCGTCTAATAGCCATTTGGTCTAAAACCTTTTGTCTAATGACCATTTGGTCCATTAGCAATCGGTCTAATTGCCATTTTGTCAAATCATCAAATGGTTTAAACCCAATTGGTCTTATACCCATTGGGTCTACCCATCATTTGGTCCATTTTTCAGTTAGTCTAACCTCAGTTGGTCTATCATCACTTAATCAACACTCATTTAGTCTACTTGCCATTTGATCTAATAGCCGTCTGGTCTAATTACCATTTGGTCTAATCATCGCTTTGTGTAATGACCAACTGGGCTAATTTCTTGTTTCCCCCTACAATTCTACTCACAGTCAGACCCAACTCCGGAAAACCGAGCACAGGTATATACTCCGAAAACAGGGTATAGAGCAAGATGAATATAGAGCCCTCATCGTTCAATGCGAGACAGTGTGTACAAAAGGCATGGGGAAAATCGTGCAATGTCGACCTGCTGTTCATAACATATTTTTCAAAAATAATGCTGCGGATACATTTATTTTAAATGTTTGTCATTTGAAAGTCATTTCAAAGGAAGAATAATTCAGGGATTTTGAAGATAATTGACATGCAACATTATTTTTTAGAATATATTTATCGTTAGCAGTCTGACTTTGCAAGATTTTCCCTATGCCTTTTGTACATACTGCCTCGCACTGAACGATGAGGGCTCTTTATTCATACGCCGTTTTCGGAGTATATACCTGTGCTCGGTTTTCCGAAGTTGGGTCTGACTGCTCTAGGTGGCTTTGACTAAACAGTCAGGTTTCGGTTCGGCGTACTGGCCGAAATTTTCGAACTTTTTTTTTGGAGTAATTATATGTTAAGTTGTTGTTTTTTTTTTGGGCGGGGGTTGAGTAAAAAAGAGGAGAAAAAGGTAACCTGATGGAGCATGGCATGAATTAAATACATGTGCTTAATTACTCATCTAGTGAATAAATAAATAAATTAATCAATCAATTAATATTTTAGTGAATTTTCAATTGTTGTTTTATTGCACTTTGCTTTTGTTGTGTTGTTTTTTATCCTTTCATTTCGTGGAAACAGGCAGGGGGGGGGGGTGATGGGGTTGCAGCCCCTTCACTCTTTTGAGTGGACACATTTCATATAATTCTGTTTAATGATAATGTACAGTGTATGTTTTTAGAAGAGATCACATTTAAAAGTTTATACATTGTAATAATGTAAGGCCGCTCGTTTCGCTCCCTCACAAAATGTTGAAAAGGGTATTGGTACCCAGGCAAGAGGCGTCAGACCCCACTTCCAAAAACGTTCAATTTCCCTGTATTGTGGTACATGTAGTAATAATGATGATAATGAATAGAAACAAAATGACATAATGAGAGAGAGAGATGATATGAGAATGAATATAAAGAGTAATATAAGGAAAGACGGAAGTAAAAATTAATCGAGGAATAACATTACAATAGGGAGGATAAAAAAGTTAAGGGATAGAAGGATAAAGACATAACATAAAGACAGAGAGAGAGAGAGAGAGAGAGAGAGAGAGAGAGAAATGGTAGAGGGATAAAGAAAACCATGGCGAAAGATGGAAGAGAAAATTATAAAAAAGGCCAAACAAACAACAAAAAAAAAGAAGAAGAATAACATAATGAAATTAGAGATGAAAAGCAAGAAGAAAAGGAAACCAGGGAATAAAGAGCGGAAAACAGAGAGAGAAAGAGAAAGATGATAGATGAAAGAATATAAAGATTAATATAAGAAAAGATGGGAAAATGAAAGGAAAATGAAAGGAAAGAATCAAAGGAATAACATAACGAAAGATAGATAAATGATAGAAGGATAAAGATATACAAAAGAGAGGATAGCGAAAGAAATGAAAAGGATAAAAAACAAAATAACACAAGCAAAGTGCATTAAAAGAATAATAAAAAATACACTAAAATATTAATTGATTAATTAATTAATCAATTAATTTATTCACTAGATAATTGATTAAGCACATATAATCAGTTCATGCCATTCTCCGTCAGGTCACCTTTTTTCTCCTCTTTTTTTACCCCTCCCCCCTCCTCCCTCAAAAAAATAACGACAACAACTAAACATAAAATATTCGAAAAATTACCTTTCAATTTAACGTCACAAAAAATGAATATGTATATGTGTCAGGGCAATACCTATAGTCTTGGTTGAATCACAATACATACGGGAATTTCAAATTGGCTGAATCGGTACGGTCACTGCGATGTAGCGGCAGGCAACTTTCCTATTCGTCCCAACACAAAAAATGATTAAAATGTCAATTTTTCAAAAGGACTTATAACAATGTGCTTTCTGCCCTTTAACGTTTAAAGGAACATTCGATCCTTACCCCCCCCCCCCCCAAACTCACCCTTCCGACCCAAATTGGGTCCTGGAAAAGGATTTTGTATAGATTGTCATAGGCTCAGATGTCCCCCCCCCCCCCCCTTCCCCCCTCCCCCACAAGCCAAGCTCCAGTTACGCCACTGCTTTGGTCCTTGTTTGTATCTGTATTTAAAAAAAAAGATAATAACAGCAAAAAAATCAAGAGCAAAAATGATTTTCGAATACAATTTTCTACGTCTTCTTCCTAGTTATCATTATGATTAACAATGTTATTGTTATCCCCCGTTATAACGTTATCAGTATTACCGTTATTAATTTTCATTGTTAACGTAATTATTATTACTATCATCATTATCAATATTATTACTATACTATTTCCCTTCTAAGTTCTTTATTTCATTGTTTGTGTAATTTAAAGGGCTGCACTTTGTTTGAGGAAATATCACGCTGAGGTTATGACTATAGATTAGGGTATATAATGCATAGTTTGCGAAAGTAGATGTAAGTGACCTTTCCTCATAAAATTACTCATGATTTTAAAGTTATTGTCTATTTTTTTAAAAGAAGATCATGGAATACATTTTTTTTTAATTCTTACTTTATATACTATTTATGCCATCTAAGTTCTTTATCTGATCGTTTGTGTAATTTATAGGGTTGCACTTTGTATGAGGAAATATCACACTGAGGTTGTTTCAAAAGAGTAGCGTAATGTATAGTTTGCGAAAGTACGTGACTTTTCCTCATGTATAAAATACTCATAATTAAAAAAAAAAATTATTGTGTTTCAAAGGTCACAGGACCTGTGGAGAATTATTCATCCTGTGTATAGACTTACAGTAAGTCTATGGGATTTCTCCTTATACATCTTGGGCTGGGTCTGATTTGAGGGGGGGGGGGGTGTATATTTTAACTTGAAACCTGAATTTAAAAGGCCCCCTGTAACCCAAATGCAACCCAAATGCTAATTTATTGCTGTTGATGCATACAACTAATATGATGTTATTCAAACATCTAGATATGTTTCATAGATTTTAAAATGTTTTTTGAAATATTTTTCACAACCTCCTAAGCTCCACCCCCCCCAAAAAAGGCTCCAGATCTCATTCCTGCAATGACATCATCTGTCAATCATCAGTCAGTTACACTAACATTCTACAACAGACAGTGAAATGTAACTTCACCCAGGTAATTGTTTTTAAACGTATAAACATTGCATGGATCATGTTAACAATAATCATTGGCTTAGCTAAAGTCCAGCTGTTGGGGGCACTGGCACCATGGGGGGGGGGGGGGGGGGGGTGAGGGACTTGAAACCTAACCCTATTTCATATTCATGAGCATCCGTCATTGTTATTCTCCGTGGACCCGTTTAATGATCTCCCTCAATGCAATGGTCAGAGGGTAGTCCATAGTTGTAGCAAGAGGGCAAACAAATTTGCCCAGTTGGTCATTAGACGAAACGATGATTGGTAATTAGACCAAAGGATATTAGACCAAATGACAATCAGACCAAATGGTTATTATACTGAATGGGTCTAAAATAAATGATGACAGACCAACTAAGGTTAGACTAACTGACAAATAGACCAAATTTTTTCTTTTCTTTTTCTTTTCTTGTATAAACTTGTTTTCTATTCTTAAAGTGCATCGGACATCCAAATTTGCCTATGTGTTATGCGCTATACAAACATCTTTAATTATTATTATTATTATCATGATGTGTAGAGCATATGGGTATTACACCAATTGGATTTATACCATTTGATGATTAGACAGTTTTAAGACTCTTTAAAGATGAATAGATATTTTTAATGTTTTTAATCAAATGTTATATAAAGTGCTCTTGCCTGGTCAAGCCTTTTCTATCTTTGTGTCAATATTTGTTTAGTGTAATTTCATCTAACTGATTTCTCATGTTATTATTTTAATGTGTTCTACACATAATAATAATAATAATAATAATAATAATAATAATAATAATAATAATAATAATAATTAAACATTTTCTATCTTTGTGTCAATATTTGTTTAGTGTAATTTCATGTAACGGATTTCTCATGTTATTATTTTAATGTTCCTAGGTACGTTTTGATTGTAATTCATGTTTACTTCAGTTGTAAAACTGCCATACATGAAGATTTTTAAAAAATCCATTTATCTCTCTATCCATTTATCTATCTAGACGAAATGGCAATTAAACCAACTGCTAATGGACCAGATGGTTATTAGACCAAACGGTTTTAGACCAAATGGCTATTAGACGAATTGACTATTTTTTTAAAATTTATTTATTCTCCGAAATTCACAATAAAAACAAATAAGCATAGGAACATAAATAGTAAAATATACATAAACATACAAAACGAATATATCATACAAGGTAAAAGAAAAGAAGAACAAAGATAATGAAAATCGGAAGGACACCCAGTTCAGCTATGCCCATGGACACCACTGTTCTTCCATGGGGTCCAAGGTGATTAGTTTATATTTATATAACAGGAACACGTAATTGGATTTTTGAAATAATTAACAGAATTCTTACAGAAATTTCCAAAGAAGAAGAAGGGGAAAAATTAATTAATTAAGGGATGAGGTGAAAAAAAAAAATCCAGTATCCAATTCAATTTTTACAGATCAGGGAAGAAGGCATTGAGCCTATGTAAGAACACTTTGAGACTACACGGGACCTTAAGATTTGCGGGGAGATTATTAAACTGAGAAGCACCTCTGTATGAGAACGAACGTTTACAATAGTCTGTTTTGGGTTTTGCTAACATTAAGTTTCCGTGGGACCTGAGAGAATAATTGTATTGGCTACTAGTACTTTGGAAAAATGTTTTTAGACCAAATGGTAATTAGACGAAATGACAATTAGACCAAATGGTAATTTGTGATAATGACATTTGTCAATAATTACAGTACTATTGCATATTATAATATAAGATTTCAGGTTTCCAAAGTGAGTTGGAAACCAAAGGTCTTCCATGTACAAATTCATCAAAACAGCAACCAAACTGATGCACAGATTTCATTTGGATGTGAATGCTCATCAAGATCAACATTCAATTGCCTAAAATGAGCATCCGATTTGATTTTTAGGGCAAGCCATCGCATACTTTCATCGTGCATTTTGATAGAATGAGCATTCAAAATGGAACTTTTCCCAATGAGCATTAAAATTCATTGGAGCTTCGGATAGCGAACATTTGGGAATTCGATTTTATCAACAGGCAAGCATATTCGCTATTTAAGAAATGGATTTAACAGTGCATTCCTTCCCTTCAGATTTTCAGATTGTTTTTACAATATAAGATTAGATACAATATGTAAAGTTGTGTTCTTGCAGTGGCATAGTTCAGAAATCATGTAACATAACAAAGTTGATAAACGAACGCAAGCACCGCAGAACGATTTCTGACTATGAAGTGGGATTGCTCGAGCCCCGTTAGCACCCCTCCTATTGGGGGGAGGGGGGGGGGAGGGGGGTCCTGTGATTATCAAAGACAAAAATAATAAATAACAAAGCTAATGTTAAACTAAAGAAATAAGATTAGACAGAATAAAAAAGACAGACAATATTATGTGACCCGCCACCACAAAAACGACCAATAAGTCGGAAATTTGGGTTTCTCACAGTTTCTCAACACAGTTTGAAAGCTTAGATTCTAAGCTTTAAAATAATATAGAACTTGTCTTGTATGGACCAAGGAAACCCTTGTAAATTGCATTCGAGATTGTCGACGCGTCAGACAGGCTAATGACCAAAACAATAGAGAAAACGGGCTCTATTAAAAGAAGAGTGGCCATTTACGAGTGCCTAATCTGTGTCCTATTGTTTGTCGCACAAACGGTTGAGTCGAAACTCCCTAGCATACACTGTGAAGTACTAATTAGATTGGGTTGAAACTTTCCATACCTTCAAAAAAGATATATTTCTTTGATTCTGTCGATTTTGAATATCAGACAGTGCATAGTTTTTAAGCTATCACAGAAAAGCGATGTGAAGTACAATCCCAGCAAGTTGACACACAGAGTTTGAATGTCCAGTAAAACATAGTCATTTTGAATGAGAGTAAAACATGTATTTCAACATGGTATTTTACCCTGAAATTTTGTCAGATGGTAGACTGATAAATGAACTTTCAGAAAATACAAAAAAACTTAAAATCCAAATTCCCACCCCAAACCACCTTTTTCAGCTGTTTACTCTAAAACTCCAAATGCGACTTATTGGTCGTTTTGTGGTGGAGGGTCACATGATGTGAAAGGCTACTTTGATATTGATGTACACATTTGCAAAATGAAAATTAAGGGTAGTCCAAAAATTCGTTTCTACACCATATCATTAGATGACTTCATCATTTTGCAACAATAAATTACATTTAAAACCATTACCATGCTTAACCCGTTGACTACTGAATTCTCTCATTCTCATAGGTTTAATACAGGAGCCACCCGGTTCGCGTAGGAAGTGGGTTAAATGACGAAAAATTGGAGAAATTAGATTAAAAAAAAAAAAAAAAAGAAGCAAAGCCCGGCTGATTTCTGTAACTTTCTGTACCTGTTTGAAAATGAATTAACATACTGCTAACTTCACTGACAATTAATGAAAAGGTAATTAAAACTGGAGCAAGATTCCGCACCGAAGTCGACGTTAGTGAATTTGAATGACGCTTAGAACTCTTTAAATTGATCGACAATAAAATAATTTGGATGTTCGAAGCACATTTTTGACGCTGGAAAATGACTTTGAACAACTAAAAATTAATATGAACCAAAGAGGTAAACGGGACGAGTATACCGCTTGAATACGAGCGTTTGAAAATGATTTTCAAAGCGAATTTGACCAGGAAACCCTATATTTCACTCCGGCAAAGCACCAACAACCATCATCAGTGCACAATGCATTTCATGTAATAAATCCTATCAAATACGCGCTTGCTACACCACTTTGCACCTGGTGTTACTATGCATTGCATTATCTCAAATATTAAACATAGTTATGGGGACAGTGTTGCAAAATATATTTCTACGATGTATGGAATATTCATGCATATGTCATCACCATGGCCCCCATTTGTAAATCTATAATGATAAAAACAATTGTGACATTGATATAGTGATTAATACAAATGTTTCTTATTGGTATTGATAAGTGGTATAATGTAAACGTCGTAACTGTAAAGGAAAACATAAGAGGAGAAGTATATTAAGTAAGCATGGCTTGCATTTAATAGACCCCTGTTTGAAAAAAAGGAAAACTAGTTACAGTCCTTAAATTAAACGAAAAAAAAGAAGAAGAAGAAGAAGAAAGAAATGCGCTAATTTGTACGACATTAAAAATGTTTTTAAAAAGAGAGGAGAAAAGGGAACAAAAAGAAGGGGGTGTGAACAGTAATGGAGAGAGAGAGAGAGAGAGAGAGAGAGAGATAGACCCCCCCCCCCAAAAAAAAACAACAATAACAACAATTAAAACAAAAATGTGGTGAAAAAGCAATACGGGGGGTGGGGGAGGCAGGAATAACCAGAAGGAGAGGTGGAGGAATAGAAAGAGAAATTGGGCACGCAGGAGGAAAGAGGCCGTCTAAAGCATTTTGGTTTAAATCTACTCTCTCTTAAAAAAGAGTGAATTTTACTATTTTCACTCCCCTTGGAGTCACGTCAGTGATCACCTGTTTAGGAGTGAATATCGAGTAACTATCGAGTTTCACTCTCTTTTCACTCCATTTTTATTTCCTCAGGGAGTGACGTCAGTGATCACTCGGTTTTATTTTTAGAGAGAGTACGAATATACATTTACGTTTCTTATTTTTCAAAGCTATCCAATATAAAGGACAATTTATATTTACGCTTAAATGTGTTAAATATTGGGGGTGATTTCAACTCCGTGTCAAGTGAGTTCAAAAGTTGGGGTGCAGTATACACGAATGTTTTTTTGTTGTTGTTGTTGTTTTTTGTTTGTTTGTAAAACAAGCTTTTTTTGTACGTGGAGGGTGTAAGAGATTGGACTGTCTGGTTGGATACCTGTGAATGTCATTGTTTTAAGAAACATTTGTAGTAGAGCCTTTGGAAGGTCATTTCTGTCAGGTTGATGGATAAAATTTCCAAGGTTGTAGAAGTATATATGGTATATTTTTAGGGAATTACATTTAAGGAATAATAAACTGGTGTGTGCCCGGTAACTCTTGTTGAAAATGATTCACATTACTCTTTGGGGGGGGGGGGGGGGGGTAAAGATAAAGTCTGTTTAGGTTAGTTTTAATACAGTTACCCCAAGCAGGAATACAATAGTTTAAGAAAGATAAAACAAGAGTACAGTATAATGTATGTACGATCTTCAAAGGGAAAAGATGTTTTAGTTTATTAATGATACCAATATTTATGGATACTTTTTTAAATGAAGGTTATGTACATGCGGTTTCCATGAAAGTATATCATCGATCGTCACACCTAGAAATCTGGTCGTTTCAACTTTGCATATGAAATTTGTGTTCATGATTAAATGCATACAACTAATATTCTGTTATTCAAACATCTGTGCGTATATGTTTCATAGATTAAAAAAAAAAATTGAAAAAAATATTTTCCCGAACCTCCTAAGCTCCACCCTAAAAGAATGCTCCAGATCTCATTCCTGCAATGACATCATCTGTCAGTCATCAGTCACCTACACTAACAATAGACAGTGCAATTTAACTTTTCCCAGCTCAGCACATGCTCACAATAGAATTGCATGCTTAAAACAATACCTCCTCAATATCATTCTTTTCCTGGTGATGCTACAGCATGTCTGACATAGCAACTCCTACACTCTTAAATTGTTGGGTAAATTTAGTTGGTAACTGCTGGCTGGTTAAAAATATTCCCAATTCTGGGCTATTATTAACCAACTGGACATTCGAGTGATGTAACCAATACTGGTCAATAATTTTTACTTAAATATTGGGCATATATTTACCATCAGTATTTGGTAAGTATGGGTTGGGTACTTGTTGCCCTGTAGTTGTGTAATTTTATCACATTCCCTTAGCGTTGTTGGGTAAATTTTGTTGAGCATGCTTGTTTAGAAATTCACTGAACAGTGTGTATGGGTGTGTGTGTGTGTTGTGGGGGAGGGTGTGTGTGAAGGGGATGGGGATTTAACCCAACAGGGGGAAATTAGTTACACGTTGGAAAACATTAATGGGTAATGAATGTTGGTTGTGATGGTGCCCAATCAAATATAAACATATTTCCAGTACTTATTTATTAGGTGATCTGTCATTATGACTGATCACCTCTTATATTCGTCAGAATTTTCTATCTTTATTAGGTGATCTGTCAATATGACAGATTACCTCTTATATTCGTCAGAATTTTCTTTCTATTTTTATTTATTTTTATTTTTCTTCCACTTTCTTGTTCCATCGAAATCTCAAAAACTTTTCAGTCAATTTTCATGACATTTCAGTCAGTCATCAGGTCATATATGGTCAAGCTCCAAAATCTTTTTCAAGGTCATCAGGTCATCATGACGTCATCCAGACGCCATTTTGTAAAATCACATTATTGTTCATATCTTCATTACAAGTCATCAAAAACGAACCATATTTGGCACACATAAACTTCAGGTCAAGGGTCAACATCACATGTCGTCAAGACGCGCGCACACGTCATGACGCGCACGTACGCGCGCGTCAAAATTTAGAAATGCTCAAAATCACTTTTTGATCAAAGTAGAGTACGGTTCAGGTCATTTAATGCATTTCAAAATTTTCCGCGCGTACGCGTCCGCGCACGCGTTTTGCGCGTGTGCAGCACGTACGGAAGGTAGAAATGCCGTTTTTTTTTTTTGCATGGTATCGATTTCTGATAAAATTTTTGACAATTTCCAATTAGTTTCAGTCATTCTCGACATCTAATAATGCCACACGCGCGCGTCAAACTTTAAAATCCGTGTCACAATGTGACTGGAATTCAGCCTTAGCAATTATTTAGCCAGGGACATACATGCACTTAATAGGAGACATGAATTCTATTAGGACAAGCTAGGGTGCATTCCATGAATAGTGAACAATGTTATTCAGGTGTAATAGGCATTGGTGCTTTAGCTAGGAATGTGTGCATGAGGGTGTGCAAGAGATTCACTGAGCTTGGGTGGAGTCAGTTGCCCACAAGATCTGGTCAAGACAGGACCATGCTGTGCTTGTGAGAGGAGTAGTTTGAAAAAGCTAGGATGCGCTGCAAATTTAGTGGAATCTTCATGTTTCCAGGCATCCAGGCCGGGAGAAGGCTCCTCACAACTCACCTCTAATTAGAAGATTATGTAAGTATTAAAATAATATGATTTTTCTTTTAAATAAATCCTTGATTTTTGTGTTAGTTGTGTAAAGAAAGTCTGACTAATAACATTTCAAGATATTTTCCTCAGAGAAAGAAACAATGTCATTGCAAATATTACATCTATACTGAACTGTTTAGTTTGAAGAAATGGATAAGAAGAGGATATACATTTTTATTTAATTTTGTGTGTAATTTTACAAAGAGAATAATCAAATTTCTTGATAAATCATAGAAGAAATCAGTTCAAGTTTTTGGAGGTTTTGTCTTTGAAAATGGAAAATAAGAATAATGTTTATTAATGCATTATTGTTATATGTTCTTGTTTGTTGGAAGAATGCATGTTTATTTGTGATAATCATGATAATTGTATAATTTCATATCAGGATGAAGATAGATTCACTGATTTGTAGAATCAAGATTCAGTTACATTGTAATTTATTTCATTGAAATATATCCAGGAAGGAATAGAGGATCAGTTGTGCATTATGATCTATTTTCAGATCATTTCCATAAAAGAAATTGGAATGAATATTTTGTATCTATAAAAATATGTATATATATTCCTTTAATATAGAGATAGGGATATTAGGCAGTTGCCATGAAATTGTTCTGTTGTGTAATACTTTAACAGCTGTCTACATGGATGAGCTGGGTTCTTGCTCTTGTTCTTGCTCTTCCTCCTCCTTTGATGACGGTTGTTAACTAGTGTGACTACGATCAGAGACATCGAGCCATGGTCTTCAGCATTGTAGCCATCTAGCGACTCAGAGAGATTAGTCTTCTTCATCGCGATAGTCGGCTATTTTGTAGAACGACATGGGCGTGGCATCGTCGTC
The DNA here is from genome assembly GCA_025618425.1 of Heliocidaris tuberculata. NCBI lineage: Eukaryota > Metazoa > Echinodermata > Echinoidea > Camarodonta > Echinometridae > Heliocidaris > Heliocidaris tuberculata. Next base: position 30,554,233 of record CM046841.1, read on the forward strand.
GTCGCAGTTGTTCATCAGAATATCGCACCCTGGAGTTGATTATGTAAATGATCATTTCACATGTGATATTGATTATTGATACCTATATGGAAGAATGAAATTTGATACAGTAATAAAGATTACATCAATTTAATTTTTAAATTCAATGTGATTATTGTGTAATCTCTTGTTGTGAACAAATTACTACTCAGCAGAATTGTTCTTATCGTCAGACACATCAAATTCAGTGCTTAGATCTGACAATCTGCTCGTGCGTCAATGGGCAATATAATGTAAGAAGTGGTAAAAACATGCCTTTCTAAAATCAGCCATAGCTCGTCAGAAAGCGCGGTTACCCCCGTTTTTTTTTACATATTCTGCAAGCCTATGAGTTGTAGATTTGAATTCATGCATAATTTTGGCCGATCGGACATTCTGACGTCATCATATCAGCAAGTGAACTCAAAATTATGATTTTGAAAAAAATTACGTCATAATTTTTCTATTGATTTGACAGTACTTCAGTCATATTGGGTCGATTTTCTCCCAGCTTTTGATATGTTGTAGCTGAGACAATTCTCTACAAGCTCAGTCAACACCATTATTCATTTTGATGACGTCATCATAGTCAAAAATTGGATTAAACGCGACATGTCAGAATTTTCCCTATTTACGTGTTATGTCTATGTAAGATGAATTTTTCTCATATCATCAAACTACATGGCTTTGTTCTTTGAGCAATATCTCGGTTATTTTTGCTCCGTTTTCTCCAAGATTTTAGTATGTTATAGCTGAGACTTTGGGCTATCGTAAGTGTGCCCTCCGTTTTTTGATCAGATGCCGGAATTATGCTCAAATATCCAAGTAAATGTTAAATTGGCTCCTGTACTTTCGCCCCTTTTCTGCTTTACGTGTAAAGTCTATGGGGAAGTTTTTGGTCTAGTGGTCACAGCACTTGCCTCCGGTTCAAACGGCCCAGGTTCGACTCCAGGTAGTGATTTTTCATTTTTTCATTTTTGCATTTTTGTCAGGTAGTCTATGTGGACACATCATTCTATTTATGAAGCTTTGGGAGGAGATTTTTTTTGTTGTGACGTCATCCAGGCGCCAATTTTCCCTATTTACGTGTTATGTCTATGGAAGATGAATTTTTCTCATATCATCAAACTACATGGCTTTGTTCTTTGAGCAATATCTCGGTTGTTTTTGCTCCGTTTTCTCCCAGATTTTAGAATCTTATAGCTGAGACTATGGGATATCGTAAATGTGCCCTCCGTTTTTTGATCAGATGCCGGGATCATGCTAAAATAGTCAAGTGAAAGTTAAATTGGCTGCTGTACTTCTGCCCCTTTTCTGCTTTACGTGTGCAATCTCTCTCCCCCCCCCCCCATTTCTCTCTCTTTCTCTCTCACTCTCCTATCTCTGTGTCTGTCTCGTTCTTTCTCTCTCTCTCTTCTCTCCTTTTTCCTTTACTCCTCTATCACTCTCCTATTTGTCTCTGTCTCCTTCTCTCTTTCTGTGTCTCTTCGCACCCTTTCCTTTACTCATCACTCTCTCTCTCTCTATCTTCTCTCCTTTTTCCTTCACTCCTCTATCACGTTCCTATCTGTCTCTGTCTCCTACTTTGTCTCTGTCTCTTCTCTCCCTTTCCTTTATTCCTCTCTCTCTCTCTCTCTCTCTCTCTCTCTCACCTTTCCTCTTTGTCCTTGTTTCTTACCTATCTTTCTCATGCTCCCTCTTGTTTGCATGTCCTCTTTTCTCTTATTCAGCGGGGTGAATGATTACAACGATCCTACTGTTGTCACAATTTCATATGTTCTTTTTAACATTGTCATTTTTAGTTCTTGATCGCTGACCGCTGTTTTCGATATTCCATACCATTCCATTTGATATACCACTTTCAACATTGGCCGCGAATGATTTTTTTTTCAATAAACCATATAAAATAAACAATAACAATCGTGAAAATAAACATTTTTATCACTGTCATCATCATCCTATGAGGGTCATCTTTCAGGCCATCAAGTCATCGTGACATCATCCAGGTGCCATTTTCTCAAAATAAACTTGTTGTTATACCTCGCAAACGAAAAGTCTATTTTACTTTATACATAAAAAAAATAATGTCAGTGCGAGCGCACAATTTAAGAACGCTCCAAATCATCCAAAATTCAATTTGCACACGTTTTATACCATTTCAATTCCTTTTTTTTTCATAATGTCCCAACAAATAGTACCGGAAGGGGCGCTATTCCACTTAAACAGGTAGTAAAGCCTAGGAATTGGAAATGCTGAGAAAAGGCTGAAATCATAACAATCATGAATAGATTCATTATAAATGTTATCGTCATATGAGGGTCATCTTTCACATAATCATTTTGTCATTCATCTTCGTCAACATAATCATAATCATGATAGAAAATGAATTTGTAATCTGTGTGCAATCACCCCCCCCCTAATTTCTCTCTCTTTTTCTCTCTGTCTCTCTTATCCTATCTCACTTTCCTATCTGTCTCTGTCTCCTTCTATCTCTTTGTCTCTTCTCTCCCTTTCCCTTACTCCTCTCTCTCTCTCTCCCTTTCTCTTTCATCTCCCCTCTTTGTTTTTGTTTCATCCCTATCTTTCTACGAATCATCACAAATTCATTTTTCACACGCTTTATGCCCTATTGAAACCGAAGGGGCGCTATTCCACTTAAATAGGTAGTAGAGCCTAGGAATTGAAAATGCAAGGAAAAGGCTGAAATCGTAACAATCATCAATAGATTCATTATTATCAATGTAATCGTAATATGAGGGTCATCTATCACATTATCATTTTGTCATTCGTCTTCGTCAAAAATATAATCATAATCGAAAATTAAGACAGATCACCTAATTCGTCTTCAGTGACGAATTAAATTCTAGTTTCATAATGTTATAACTTAATTGGTGAAATAAAATTCAATACACAACTAAAAGACAGACACTCTAAGAAATACTGGGTAAACTATGCTGGGTAAATTGAAATTGGATAAATGTTGGGTAAAATTTTCCAAACTGTTTGCTACTGAACACGCTTTTGCCCAACGTGTGGTAAATATTTTTTTTTACCCAATACTGGGGAAAACACTTATATGAATATTCATGCATTTTTAGTAGCGTATGGTTTGGGGTGGCCGAATTTACTAACTGTCACCTAATGCATTAAAAAAATTATGAGGGGTATATAAGAGCTTGCACAACTGAGCGTTGTGGCGTGCGCCTGTAATCTAGCTAACAGTGGAAGTTATAAACTGATTCAGCGGACCCAGGTTCGAGACTGAGATGGTGACGTTAAAGGTCGGTCCTAGACGTAAATAATCATATCTGATTGATACATGTCTGTAAAAACCCAATTACACTCACACACACACACACACACACCCACACACACACACATACCTGTGCGCGCATATTAACTAGGATAGGACTAGGATAGGATAGGATAGCTTAAGTAGGATAGGTTAGGATTGATTAGGTTAAGACCCAGAAAAACATAATAAGCATGTTTCATTTTTCCTCCAACCTAGGTTGGATGAAAAAGGAAACAATTTGGCAACTGAATTTGCCCAACCATAAGATATTTATTACCCAACGGCTTTACAAATAGAGGGTTGGGCAATCCTATTGGGTAAAATTGGTTGGGCAAATAATTACCAAACTGAGAATTGGGCAATTGTAAAGTTGGGTAAATTCTGATGGGTCACCAACTGATGGGTAATTTAATTTGCCCAACAACATAGTAAATGGATTGCCCACCATTTTGGGCAAACTTTAACCGTTAGTTGTGTGGAAAGTATGTTGCCCAGTGTTGGCTAAAAGTTGGGCATTTTTTGCCAGTTCTTTTAAGAGTGTATGTAGGCATTGTATGGTCTATTAGAACAGATGGTCATCTCTGACAAAGCTACATAGCACTGGTTCTCCTCAGCTCACTAATGAGTGACAGATGATGTCATTGCAGGAATGAGATCTGGGGCATTTTAGGGGTGTGGAGCTAAGCATGTTTGAGAAAATGATTTAAAAAAAATTTAAACAAAATTATGAAATATATTTATATGTTTGAATAAAAAATATAAATTGTATGCATCCCTGCACATCAACAAGAATCAACTTACTTGCATTTGGGTTGCAGGGGACCTTTAAAGATGCTCATAGCGTTGCAGGGGACCTTTAAAGATGCTCATAATTTAGTAAGGCATGCTTAGCTGTTGACCTTCTTTTGCATGTTATTTTCCTGGAACATTTCAGTCAACCGTTCTTAGCCAAAACTATATAATCTCTTTTTAGGCCTTGTATAACATTGACAAATGAAATACAAGATTCACAAAAAGGTCTTTATTAAACACGTCTCTTCCTTTCACGAATTTCATAAATCCTTATCTGAAAATATACATTTCTCAAAAAAGGGAGAATCCCATATAAATGATACCAAGCTGATTTCAATCGTATCCCTCCTTTTGGAAAGACCATGATCACAAAAACTTTCAAGAAATCAACTGAACAATTTCAGTACGCTGTCTTACAAATAGAAACCATCTTCGCATCTAGTAATATGTTTTTGTGATGTTCGACCATTTGATTTTGAATTAAATTTTGACTTAAATTTGAATTAGATCCCGCTGATCAGTTGAACCTAATATTCATTCCAACAATTTATTCAGAAATGATACTTAGAGTTTATGATTATTTTCTAATTTATGAAGGCTATTGTTATCCACTCACCTTGTGCACTATCAGCTCCTATGAAATTAATTTGCAAAAGTGTTGTCAACACGAAAAAATCTAACACAATCATGGTCGCAGAGTAAAGAACTTCTGACGTTCGATAAATAAAACTAATTCCTTGTCTAAAGGCAAACACAGAATACCGTCGTCACTATCCCAGTGTGGAGGTATTAGATAAATCTTAGTTTATAATTAAATTGGTATCACAAGACATACAATCACCGACACACTTTCATTTCTGTCATCAACTTCCTTGTCCTTACCAATGGTTTTTTTTTTTTTTTATAATCGTTTGCAGAAATTCTGTATGAAATCATGTACTTGGTACTAAGTAGGTTAACAAAAAAAAAAAAAAAAAAAAAAATGTAGTTATCTATATAGTTTTACAACAACAGCAAGAAAGAAAGTGGGATACAGTAAGGTTTATGTCGGCGTCTGAAACTGAAACAAATGAATCGCTCTAATCAGCTATAACACAGGCTGCAAAATTAGTCAAATTTCTGCTGCACTTTGATACGCATATCCCTTCTTCAAAGATTAAGTAGTAATGTTAAGACTTATTACAAACGTATGAATTTTGTTCGTAGATGAACTGTCAGACAACATCAGCACTGAATGTATAGTGTTTGGTCCAGGGATGAAATAATGACTTTATCTAGTTTGACAGCTTACGTGTTGATCTAATCCTTATTTTCTTCTACATCCTGTTTTCTGTTTTGTTTTTGTTTTTGTTTTGGTGTGTTTTTTATCGTTGGTATGCCTGTGCAGAAATGATAATAATAATAATATATAACATTTATACAGCGCATTATGTTCACAATGTTATTTATTATCATTATGAGAAAGATATGAAGCGGGACATCCCAGGAAAGTGGATGCAGTGAATTTTACAGCTAAGACTTCCGTGGCGAAAGAGGCAATTTTGTAATATTACAGCAGACTTTCAGTTCTAGAGAGACAATACAGTATAAACAATGGGATCATTATGCTTTTTAAAGCAGCCATTAATTTTAATCAATCTGTTTTGTATTCACTCTTAATCAGTCAAATATATACATAAACCTGTTATGTACATGTATGTACACATACACAAGCGAAAGTCGCAAAAATGGAAATGTATGATCATTAGAATTCTTTACTTAAGCCACATTTCAGACGTCTCTCATAAACGCATTACCAGCGCGTTAGCCAGTTTGAAAATTAAGCCAAACCTTTCCAATCGCATATTAACAACAAATTCATTGCAACGTTTAGGCAGACAGAAAGTGTTCTACACTGAATACATGTCTTCTGTCTCACTCTCAGCTAGTACAATGACTAAAAACTTTCAAGGATAAAACAATCCGGTTCATCTCCAAGTCCCAATGCTTCACTGAAATAAGAATTCACGAATTGCACCTGTACCACTCTCTTACAATCAAGCAATTAATTATCTTTTTATTTTTATTCCACAACTTCAGGATAACTACACATGAATAGTGTACTATTTCCCCTCGAGAGTAAAGTCAAGATTCACGAGTGAGTAAGTTAAAGTAATATCAAGGTAAAATGAAACATCCCTCTGTCCTAAGAAATTTCATAGTTAAAATTTTCCCTTTACATGTCTAGCCTTTTAAAATTCGTTGTTAAAGGAATTTAAAAAAAAGAATAACAAAAATATCAGTTATTTGCCCTTTTCTTTGTATTTTACCCATTCTTAACATATATATTTGATTTAAAATCCACGTGTGGGCATATAAAGACACATTTCTTAAAAAGTCATTTCATGCTTTAATCCAACGTTTATTGGTTCCTGTCACGAATTTTTCGACACTTCCTAGTACCTTTAGTATGTGATTACGACAAATAGTTATCCTTATATAGCGTTTCCAAGAGAATGCGCAAAAGTTTATAAGTACGTAACAGGCACATTGTCTTGGAAACGCTTTCACTTTACATCTCGTCACAGAGACGTCACAATAAAAAACAACAAAAAAGTTTCAAATTATGATGAGAAGCATATAGTTTAAGAGAAACGCTATAAAACGCAAGGCGTGAATAAACATAAATATTTTATGTTACAAACAATACATACAATATGCAGCCCCACCCCAAAGTTCCATGACCAAAAAAAAAAAAAAAAAAAAAAAAATGAAAAAAAGAAAGAAAGTAAGAAAGAAAAAAAAAGAAAGAATAAAAAGAAAGAATTCCACTTTATATACCTGGCTAGAATTTGTTTTGTTTTGTTTTTGTTTTTTTAACAGTAAACCTAGTAGAACTACGTCTTTTCGAACGTATAAATGACTGAATTCTCTTAGTATCTCCCCTTCCATATACATCTTTTGCCGCACGCAAGATATATCTGTTATCCAAATTTTCTTATTATCATGATTATAGGATGGGAACTTTCCTCTTATACCCAAACTACCCCCTTTACAACAGGCTCTTACAATTTCTTTCGAAATTTCTTTCGAAAGTGAGTGAAGTAAAGATGAGTTACAGCACACTACTCAGGTTCCGAAGTGCTTAGAAAGTAAACTTTCACATGCAAAACAGAAAATCCTTTTACTTTGTCGCTTCGCTCCCTGGTTTAAGACTTAAATAATAATTAAAAATATTAATAAACAGGTATTACATGGGCAGAGAGGAATCGTCCCCCGAAATTTCAAGTCGCAAAAAAAATAATGACGATATAAGCTGCCTATCCCGTAAGATAAAAAAAAGAAAATGGAGAATGTTAAGCTCATTACGGTACTTGTGTGCATGAAAGTTATCTAAAATGCAATGTTTCAAACTACAAAACTTCAAATTTTCTGGTTCGGTTGCTACGCGACATCGCAAAATGAAATATTAATTTAGCAAGGGCGTTGGGCTCTGAAATGACAACTTTAATGATACAGCGAAATGTAAAGTCTCCTTATTTGTGAGAGGGGCGGGGATATATACACCCATTTGAAAGGAATTATATATTTGTGTAATAATTTGCTTTAGAAAATAATGCACTTCTTTAATACTGCAGGCTCAGCCCCCTCAATTTTTTGGCTCATTACGCCACTGCTGACAGAGATAGGAAGAAAGTCGGAATGGAAATGAATGGTAGATACTCACTTGGAAATACAAATTGGAGAGCTTTGGAGAAGTTAACAAGTGATAAATAAGCACTGGTTTCATTAATATGTTTAATTGCTGTCCTTGCGGTTTGGGAAGAATAATTATGATTTATTTATATTATTTTGGTTTCATAGAAATTGCAGAAGATTTGAACAAGGGTATAATGTTGCATTCGGTGTAACGTGATAGAGCTTTAGACTACGTTTAAATCAACAACGATTCGTAGCTGTAATTTACTTTCGTTATACCTCTATGGAAACTTTCAAGAACATAGCTAAATCCTTTAATACCTTATTGTATACCTCGTTGAAACCGCATATTAATAGCAATATGTCCCTCTCTAGTCTTTCTAGTCTTAAACCCTTGATATCAGAGCTACCCATGTGTGTATAAACTTTAAAACGATCATAACCTTTGATCAATGACCACTGTATAATACAGAATACTTCGTAACATAAATGTTACAAGAAACTTGGGCCGCGGAACAGGGGGAGGGGGACTGCAGCCCCCCCCCCCCCCACTTTTTTGAGTAGACACGTTTCATAAAATCTCTTAAAAATTATCAGCATTATACCCTACAGGTTTCCCAATATTCTAATATTATCGATGTGGTCGGGGGGGGGGCACCTTCCCCGGGCGGCACCTGAAGGGGGTGCAAAAACGTAAAAAAGAAAAGGAGGAAGGGTAGAAAAAGAAAAAAAAAAGATTAGAAGTCTTAAGCCCGGCCATTTGAGTCATTTGCTGACGTAAAGACCGCATCATCCAAATCACAGGTTGGTTCAGGGGGTAGTCCCTAACCTCATGAACCAATCACAGGTTGGTTTATGAGGTTAGGGACTACCCCCTGAGGGTGAACGGAACAGTGAGCCAGATGTTCCAAACATAAGTTTCCAGCAGTTCGAGATCATCTGCATATAAGTCATTGAGAAGAAGGAAGCATATGTCAATACTGACATCCTCTGCCCTAGAAAAAATGGACAACACCGTCTTCTTCTCAAGGTAGATACTAGCGCTAGCGGCATATCTTGCCCATACGCACTCTTCGTACGGAAACGACTGGAGAAGTGTCTTACAACTTACCTCAGCAAGGCTAATGGCTTATGGGGAAATACCACTCCCGTGCCTCGGAAGTGTGATATTACAATGACTCGCCGTGGACAGACAAGACATTTTACGTTATAGACGTGAAATGTCCTGCAGTCACTGTTCACGTCTTACTGGAGGATCCAAGCCCAAAGGCACATTGCACGGACTGTCCAGTTTTGTCTATCTCCTAAGAGCCTACCTGGATCAGTTCGATGAGGTGCCCACACCAGGTACCTACCCTAAATGAATTTAACCCCATATTCCAAGGCGCAAAGTACTTGTCACATTTTGATAGTGTAGGTGTAATATAAGTCGATCTTGGTGGCTGCCTACTGCAAGATGGAAAACTTGCTGGCGTTTGCCGCAAAAAGCCTTTCACCAGCCCAAAGCAACAACTCAAACATAGAGCGGGAAACCATCGTCCTGGTCTTTGGTATACAAAGATTCCACACTTATCTCTTTGTGAAGGAATTCACGGTAGAGAGACGGACCGTAAACCGTTAGAGATGATCTGGAAGAAGCTGCTGTCAAGTGCTCCACCGCGACTCCGGCGCCTGCTAATCAAGATTTATCCTGATAAGACTCGGGAAGTACCAATTGACCTACAGGTTGACGACCTCAGTACAGACGATGAAACCTAAGAGAAGCTGATGAACAACCAAAAGAAAATGAAAGAAAATCACGACAGACTCGCTGGTCCGGACTTAACACCACTTATGGTAGGACCAAAGGTCGGAATCAGAAGCCAAGACCAATCGTGGATAATGGATATATTCATTATCTATTTTTTCAAGTGGTAACCCATCGTTTCATCATCTCAATTTGACTTTCACTTAACCTTGTCCTTTTGGTAGGCTTTATTTTGCTCTTTTAGCCTAATATTTACTGTTATGTACACTTAAATTGTTTCATTCATTTTGTTCATCATTTTGTTCATCATTTATTTAATTTTTCACTTTCTTTTAATCGTTATTTCAATATTTGTTGTTGTTGTTGTTGTTATTGTTGTTATTTCAACTGACAGAGCCCCTGTGAAAGACCAGCTTTTTTGATTGTTTTTACATGTACATAATTTGCTTTGTGTTATTATATTCAATGTATTTTGATCTGAACAGGCTACTCTGTATAAATATGAGAATTAAATAAATAAATAAATAAAAAAGATGCCAGCCGAGGTGATCAAGATCTGTGACGAACCAAGGTCACACGATGTTCAAACTCCCAATCGAACCAAGCTCAGGACAAATCGATCCCACAATAGGGATATACCAAACCATACGTCTCCATGAACCCATGACCCCCCCCCCCCCCCGACCAATCATAAAAGCAGAAAATCCAAACCAACATCACTTACCTAATTTTTAGTCATTATGAGTTACTTGTTCAGATATAATTGTGTGTCAAAATTTGACAATAGCCAGCATAGTCATGTTCTTGTTTGTTGACTACAATGTATAACACGCTTATGAAAGCGTTCTTATGTATTCGGTATTCACTCAGGATAAGTTTTAACACATTATGATAGTGTAGGTGTAATATCAGTAGATCTTGTGAACCACAAGGTACGGGGTTCGAATCCCTGGCCCAGCACTAGTGTCTTTTGGCAAGACATTAATCTACATTTGCCACACTAGACCCAGGTGAGGTAAGTCAAGGAATCATGTCGTGCTAAGATGGGTCTTATGCACTGATTGCCATCAAAGAAGTGTTCCTGTTTTATCTTAATTTTTCGAAACACTCAAATAGAGTCACACATATATCTAATTACTGGTATATATAATATTATATATATTAAATACATGTATGTTGAAAGGAAAAATACAAACAGAACAATGTTGAAACATGCCTCATCTAATGTCAAAGTAACAGTTTATGATGAAAATTTAGAAACATGTATTTATGATCTTAGAATTAGATGTTATTAGAGTTTAATAATGTAGATGTATGCATTTAGTAGAACACATAATTATGGAAGACGAAAGAAAGAACAAACACGAATACTGATTCGCACATTTCTTTTCATTAGATGAAAAGATCAGTGTACATTCAAAACATGCATTATATTACAGGTACCTGTCACAAAGCTCTGTAAAATGGTCTATTACAGCACTGGAGCTAGGTTTTATATCATGTTTATGACTTTACTCTGTCTTCGGTTTTTTTTTTCTATAAGAGAAAGAAAAAACATGCCTCAAGAATACTTTCCAAAATATACTACAAAGAGTGCACAAAATTCAGAATGTTAACGATTTACGAATTTGATATAACCACACATATCTCCATGCCTATCTTATGATCTAGTAAGGAATAACATGATTACATGTATCAGTTTGAACCAAAGAAAAGGCAACACAAATAAGCGAGAAAATTATTTTTGTTTCTTTCTAATTCCTGCCATTATCATTTTTTTTTAAGAGAAAGGGATGTTGTGATATGCCCATGCGCGCGCTCAAATAAAACATGATTGGATCGGATTCCGTGCGCACGTACGCTTTAAAAAACCCAGAAGTGGGGTTTCAACCATGGTTTAAACCAAACCTCCTTTGTGAATTCGGGCCTATGTGTCTTTGTATTAACTGTATGAGCCAGTAACACAACAGATGTTACAAACAATATAATATAGAAACTTTAAAAGAAGATCTTGTTGCCTTTAACTGGAAAAATAGTATTTATCTCAAAAGATCATGAACATAGCTTATTCTAATGTTTGCATATATTTCGCATACAGTAATAAACATGCGCAAAGAGAAAAGCTGCTAAAAAGCCATTGATATCTTGAGGGATCATGAAATTTATTCGTGTGATAACACAATATTATGTCAAAGTTATTAAATCAAATCACCGTCAGAATCTTGTGGATAAGTACACAGAAAGTATAGAAATGTACTGACCACTATTCAAAAAAATAAATGAAAAAATAAATGCGGAAAAGAACTACTATTGCGATTGGTTACATAATAAATGAATAACAAAAACAATACATAGAATATTATCAATGAATTGTTAGCTGGTAAAAATAGAACAGGTAGAAGTGTTGAGGTGGACAGACATGTCAAGCAAGCACATAAATAATAATAACAAAAAATAATAATATTATAGCTGTTTCTTATATAAACAGCATTATCATTCAACATTGGACAGAATTTAGCTGATGAACCAAACGGAGCTACAACATATGGTGATTATTTGGGGCAGAATACTGAGCATTCTTTATTTTGGAAATCAATATCTGGGGTCGAAGTTAGAAGTCCATTATTGCTACTAGATACCCAAAAAAATCTTATGGTCGCGATAATATTCCAGCAAAAGTAATCAAACACAATGCTCCTTATTTATCACATCCACTTGCATATATTATATGTATGTAACTCGTCATAAGAGACTTGCAAGGTTCCAGATGAAATGAAAATTGCAAAGGTTACTCCCCTCGAGAGAGGATACATGGAAATATACATAGACCCATATCGGTTCTACGTGTCTTAAGTAAAATATTTGAAAAAATAATAAATATCAGATTAATAATTTTTAAAGAAACAAATGATGCATTCTACTTCTACCAGTATGGGTTTCGGAAGAAATATAGTGCCAGATTATCATTAATCAATTTGATAAGTGCAATTTTGAAGCCTATAGATGAGGAGAATCTTGGTGTTTTCATTGATTTTAAGAAAGCCTTTGACACCATTTATAATTCTAGGTAAACTCCCCAAATAGTGCATTCGAGGGTTACCACTTGAATGGTTTCAAAACTATTTTAGTAACAAATTTCAGTTTGTCCAATGTGGTCAAACATTCTCCTAAAACAAAGGAGATGAAAATTTATTACACGGTGGTGGAGAGTTCAAGTTCAAGTTCAAGTTCAAGTTTTATTTCAAATTCCATATAAAAGTACATTTAACAGTGACTGAATACATATGCATACAATGCAAGGGAAAAGGGACATTGAATAAAACTAAGTACATGCAAATCAGAATTTACAGAGAAATCATAATAATTGATGAGGAATTAGGGTATAGCCAAAAAAAGCCAAGTGGCTTGTCGAGTAGGCTACCCAAATGGTAGAAGACAATATTATAAAATTAATAGAAATAGTACCAGATTCATGTAAAATTATTAAAATGTTGAGATATACTAGAATAAAGGATAGATCCCACACAAACCCTATACAATGCAGTTAGACATTAAAAAAATATTAACAATATCAAACTGTCAGCAAATATTTCTTAAGCTTTTATTTTAAAAGATTGAGTGTCTTGCAAGACCAAATTTCAGTTTCAGGAGAAACTATTATGTTTTGAAAGTAATCAGAAATTATCAATCTTTTTATTGAGTACCACTCCACGTAACAAATGTATGATATCCCCAGACAGAGAGAATAGTAAATGAGCATACTCGACATGTGAAAATGGCATTTCTCAACCGTTGCTAAAAATCTAATAATGTATGCTACTATGAGATATCGCAAGTTCATTGAATCATTTCGTCAATTAGAATGCAATTTCCTCTTCAAGAAATTTCATTATTTTATATTTATTGCCATGAAAATGTACCTAAGTCATGCCAATTAGACTTGGTACTGTGTAACTTTATCCTTTTTTTTTTTCGAGATTACTCCCATAGAAATAAACTCTTGTGAAAAAAAACAACAACAAAACACATTGATATCTCTTATCGAAGCCGTGATCTTCAGTATATACACACACAAACAAAAACTTTCACTTATTACATTTTGTCTAGACGATTCGTTTCACAATTAATCTGACATAATTAAGCCCCTACATGGTACTCATTCAGTGCATGATAGTGACAAAAATTTGCGATTACAGACATCTACTTATTAAGACATTATTTTAGTATATTATGTACCGATTGTATTTAAGACTATAACCATACGATATTTTATATAATAAAGTGAAGAATACTGGTTGATAAAATCAGCATGTGTCTATTATTCTGTTAACACAAACCTTGTGATTTTATTCTGTTACTCACAGCTTCCTGTGGACATTCAGAAAACGTTAATTTTGATGACTATTCACCAATATATACTATATATATATATATATTTTTTTTTTACATATTCCATTGTGTGTAATTATATAATTTTGTTAGAGTAGTATTTTTACATAGATGAAAGCATGCTAATAATTGTGTCTTTATATGTCATTGATCCATTCGATTATATATGCCCTGTGTTTTCGGTGTGAAGAAATCATTGTCATGGTGGTTTAGACTTTCGTTAAGCCAAAATACATCAACAAAGGATATGTACTTTATAACAACCTTTCAAACATTCACGTTGTGTTGCTCGCACGATTTGACAACCTCCTACAATGGTTTGTAATCACATCATAATGTCACTTACGATGTAATTTCCTACCGCGTGATCTCCACATATCACGGTTCTCATAGGTCCTTTGAGGAAGAGGAATTGCAACTGTCTTTTCTTCATTTCTCAGGGCACCTTGCTCCAGGACCTGTACTGCATTACCCCTCTGTCTGGGACTCCTGTTCGCGGTATTCTGTGAAAAGTCATTGACTTTCCGATCTGGGAAAGCACTGTCCTGTAAAGCACTATCTCCCTTCAAAAGTTGCGCGTAACCAGCGTTATTCGATCTGACGCTCTTCTTTCCTCCGCTGCCTTCGACCTCCTCAACATGTTCTTTAGATCCTGAAGAAGTCGCCGGCCCACTCCTGGTTGTAAAATACGCATACGAATGGATGATGTTACCATCGGCATTCTCGTTGCCGGTGGATGAGCCGTAGGGATCGGGAGGTACCGAGTCATCCGTAGTTGTTGTCCCCGTAATGATACTGGAGTAGGCATGCCCTTGATTTCCTGAGGATGGTGTTGCATCATGCATCGGATTGAGGCCGTTTTCTGCTGACAGATGTGTCAAACCTGACATATGATCGCTGATTGAACTTTGTTCACCAACCTCGAAAGTTCCGGTAGAAGATTCGAGAGTACTGCCACCTATCAAAGTTTGAGTACTTTGACTAACATTTTGAATGGGTACGACTTGTCCGGGGTCTGTAATATTCGTGCTAGCGTTTTCTCTACTTGCAGGTGTACTATTTCTTAATTTACGACGTGTCACGCAGGAACGCACAGCACTGTGGAAATAAAATGTATATAATTATGGCTGTATATTAATTTCGGATTTAAATCAACAACAACAACAAAAACAAAAATAAAAAATAGGAAGATCAGTTGCATCTACTATTATCATAATATTATGGCAGCGCTAACGACGCTTTTAATCAATGTTATTTAGAATACTGTCAAGGTGCGGGGTGTCAACACAACTCATGCAGCCTCACACCAAGATCAAAGTCATGATCACCATTATCACCAATATCATATTAATATGCATGAGATTCGTAACAGTACACAATATCAATTTGGTGATTAAAGAATTATTACGTTCATTAAGGGTAAATCCCCCCCCCCCCCCCCCATCAAGCTTCAAGAACAGAGTTATTTCCAAAAGTATTTCTTAAATAATTGAGATTATCGTGAGATTATCGTGAATGTGTAACCAGGCGATTGGTTCTCTTTAACTTTTAAAATACTAACAGGCTCGAAATGATTCAGTAGAAACTGCATACATTTAATGTATTCTTTTACTACACAATTATAATGTACTTCATATTTTATGTCGAATGATTAATACAACTGATTGCCTCACATCGATAATGATATAGCACACTTACAAACAAAGTATGATGAGAGACAAAATCACGAGTATTACTGCCACATCGATGACGATCCGTAACCAAACTGATGAGATAATAGTTAAACGGACGTATTTGTTAAAAGCGTCAAGAACAAATAGCAGTACATATATGTGGTTGTCAATTTCAATTATATATATATATATATATATATATATGTATGTGTGTGTGTGTTTGTGTGTCTGTGTGTGCGTGTGTATGTATGTATATTGATCATGTTGCTGTGAATATATGATGTTTTGTAGAACAAATCAACGTCACTGTCTTTTTCATTTCTACATCAGTACACAAATACCTAACGAAAGTGGATATTACTATACATTTCAATGGCAAGAAGTATTCTCTGAAAATGGCACTGACAACTGCTATTCTCCATCCACTAACTTTGTTCACTGGTTTTATTTCTGTCAATTAATGTGTGATAATACATGTTTTAAGGTAGTTGTTGTGATAAATATGTTTGTTATAACTATTCAATTTTCCATCCACCAAATTATTTTTTCTCATAACAAAATGTGCAAATCAACATAATGTAATCATTGTCAGAAGGATGGGTGGAAGCTGATTTATTGACATTCGCAATAAATTGTTACGGCAATCTATATCTATCACTATCAATTATTTTTCATACAGTTTTTACACCCATCAACAACACCACATAACTGGTAGGTCGTCGATAATCCGCAGTGTCCTAACAAGTATATGACCATCCTATTTGTACTGTTTATGTAAGCGAGATTAGATAATCGTAATGGCTTAATTAAATCGATGACACTACACCCAAAATTCTACAGTAGATTTGCCACCATAAGAAATTTGATTGGAAAAAAAAGTTTAGCCCTCTGTCTATAAACATGACATACTCCCAGCTGAATTACTAATTTTCCGATTTCATAGAAGAAACAGTTCAACTTTCCACATATCCCCAGTTCCCCACTCATTTATCCTGAAAATATGCAAAAAAGAATACTAGAATCTTAAAGAGAGAATGGGGGGGGGGGGGGGGCACAATCACCCCGTTCCCACTGTTCATGTGCTGGTATGTATGCGTTAGATTATTACTGTGTTTATTTAAGTATTTTGACAACAGGCTATTCCAGGTTTATTACCTTAAAGGGAGTGTCCATGCTGTTATCAAGTTGATTTGAATAAAAGAAAAAAAAATAAATGAGAGAAACAGATTAGTGAAAGGTTGGGCAAAATCTTACGAGAAATAAGAAAGTTATACATTCTTGAAGTTGTAATTAATCAAACACAAATTGGCAACTCCGTGACGTATCTTGCGACCTCCTTACCGAGTGGCTCAGTACAAAAAAGATCTCAAAATTTTAATTTTCTAAGTTTTTGATGAAGGAATAGATTTGTTTCATACAGGTTTTGTGTAAAAACATAATTATGATCAATGATTATACCTATGGTGCATTTATAATTGAATATTTGTGATCAGGCACCACAAAACTACCCCAAACCACCAAAAAGTCGCACTGCGTGATTTTCAATTATTAGAGCTCAACAAAGGTGTGTTTTGTTTGTATGGTAAAATTTTAGTTTTGGGTATTTTCTGAAAAATATATACTTTTGTCTACGTAATTAAAAAATCTGGAGGTACCAAACAATCTAAAAGTGGTATTTAGGACAGCTTTTAGTAGACCCATGTTTGTCTTTTTTGGGTTTTGTTGTATTAGGTTTCTTTTTGTTTTACGACCCTGCATACTTGTCTCATTTTGATCTCCTATAACTTAAAAGCAAAGTAAGTTGTTTTATTGACATTTTTTAATGTAATGAGCGTGATGTGCTTGATTTAATAGTATGCCAAGTTTTAGAACAATTTAATAATTCCTTCAAACACATTTCTATTCCTCATTTTTTACTTTTGCACAGTAACTAGCAAAAGTCAGATTGCTTCAATAAACTGCAAACTTGAAACCCTTATTTCTCAAAAGTAACATTATGTGGGACCGGGCATTCTACTCTTTGTACAGTGGGTTAGAAACATCCAATGCTAATGAGTAATATGAACCTCCTCTTTCAGAATCAGACCTTAACGAAACAATTACATCCGGCAACTTTTGGGTGTTTTTTTGGTACCTGCTGACATTTTCTAAGAGAAAATGGAAATCAATGATTTTTGGGGTGCAGGGCAAATGGGAGATGAGCTGACAAGGTACGTCACAGAGTTGCCACTTTCTGCTTGATTGGTGATATCTTCAATTTCTTTACTTTCTTATTTCTTATCTTATTTTGCTTAGACCTTCACTGATTTTTTTTTCTGCTTCTTTTAAAAACACCTTATCATCAGGACTTTCCCTCTAAAGCAAATGTATCACTGGTAATAGTGCAGTGAGAAGAGTAATAAGAGGGATTGAAAATTCCCGAGAGCGTAGCCCTAATTGTTCTTAAATACATAATTCGAATATAAAAAGTGTCATACTATTGTCGGAGTTAATATCACAAGAAGGAATATTAACGCTCTGGTCTGACGGCATGTTAGATCTCGACCTATTTAGATTACAGCATGGTGTGGTTTGTAATGTCGTCTTTCCATCAACTACAAGTAGGCTGGGCTTTGGCGACAGCAACGAGTTTTGGAGCCTCCCTGTGTTGTAAACTGGATCATATATATAAAAATTAAGAAAACAAAGAAGGATACAATTCAAATAAGTATATCTGCTCGGATATCCGAAAAATCATTTCATAACAAATAATGAATAAGATCTTGTGCCCAGAGGTCATTTTTTCAACTAATGTATTATTACAATTAAAACGAACATAAAAAAAGAACAAAAATCAAAATATCCAAAGAAGCGCTATCAAACATCCATGTGTAGTATAATTTTAAGGCAACTGGCGTGAAATAAAATTATCCCCTTTGTGAGGTACAAATTAAAAGACTAAAACAGTATCATTCTTACAACATGGGCCAAAAATAATGATAAAATGTTTGAAAATGGATAATTATAATGTGAATTAAATAGTTTAGGAAATAAGCTTACTCGAATAGTATCTGCATGAGCCACATATTTGACAAGGATTGCTGTTACATTTGACGTTGCAGTAGGAGTCATTTGCCTTAGATATTTTCGCCAGATTGTTGCTACAGTAGCATGCTCTTACAGAGATGGCGGCGAATGTATAACCTGTTTTATTGCAATGATCTACACAGTCGTCTACACATTCACGTATAACGTCATTTGTAAAAACATGCTGCCAGGTCACACCTCCTTCACTGTTAGGGTAGCAACCTACGTAGCCTGGCCCTTGACCAAAGAGAAATGTTAAACGAGAAATAAATTTAATACACATAACAAACAAAACAAGTAGGGATGTCATCAACAGTGCTACAGTTCCCTTACCCCAATTATGACATGTTTAATTCTAGTGTAATGTATATTCATACTAAATCAGATAGATAAAGAGTGATGACAATAATACTAAAAAAAAAACAAAACAAAACAAAACAAAACAAAACAAAAACACACAAAAAAAACGAATCGAATCATGTATTTTATGTCATTATCATAAGTGCCATTCTAAGTGACGTGTGTGACAAAAACAAAAACAAAACAAACAAACAAAAAAAACACACACAGACAAAAAACATGTAATCAGGCTATTGAGAGCCCTATGATTTTAATAACCTTCAAAGGGTGTTGGTTATTCCCGTATATACAGCAAAAACAGACATAGATATACATGGATAAAGTAAGAAAAAAAGGTCAATGATAATACCTGTTCTACGTCAGAGGTAAAAAAAAAAGTTCAAGTCTGGTGTGTTACCTCGCACAGAAAACTCACATTTTTTCTTTAAATCTCTCTGAATTTTCAAAAGCTTCAATGTTCATATTAACCCATTACCTACAGGAAGCGGGTGGTCTCTGTATTAAATCTATGTGAATAAGAGTATTCAGTAGCCATCGGGTTAATGGTAGGTATATTTCATAATACTATTTCTTAGAAAATAACAAAGGAACAAAATATTCATTTTTTTTCCTCTTGATTATATCCGACATTCAGATTTATATGACAGAAGATGTTCAAACAAATTTAAAACAGTCAACATAACATAAAATTGCAAAAGAACAAAAAATGACACTGGGGAAAGTAACTGTTCCAGTTATCCAAAATATCATAAATTATAAACCGAAATACAAAAAGTACTTCCAATAACACATTTCATGATCTTGAATTACAAAAAGAGAAAAACAAATGTTAAACAAGTGACTTAATAAAAAAAATAAGAAAAAGAAAGATAATGAAGAAAAAAGGGGGAGGGGAAATAAGAGAAAAAAAAAAAAAAAAAAGAAGGAAGGACATGGAGAAAGAAAAGTGAGGAACTAAATGTAGGAAAGTGTAAAAGTAGAGAAGTATAGGCGTAGCCTGTAGGGAAGGGGGGGGGGGTTGTCACATTTGTTTTAATGAAAGTGTTCTAAATTTGAAACTTTGAAACATAGAATAAAAAACGAAATTCTAACCGTGGGGAGGGGACACCTTCGGTCACTTCGTTCCATTGGCAGCCGTGAGTAAGTTACTGTTTCTTTTTTTTCTTCTAAGTATGCAACTTTCATGCACAATTTTTTGCACAGAGTTCTTACTTTTTGTAAGGGGGGGGGGGCAACCACATCCTCTTACTCTTCGGCCGTGCTATAAGATCTAAGGTTAAGCCCCCCCCCCAAAAAAAAAAAAAAAAAAAAATCCTGTATCCGCCATTGTTTTAAACTCACCAACCATAAGTGAATATTAAATCTTGAGGAAACCTAATATTCGAAAAATATATATATATATAAAGGATCTGCACTTCTGCGTATTTCTACACTACACTGAGCGTGTGTGAAAGTTAAACTTTGCGCTGAAATCAGATCAAAACCTCAGTTATAAAGTGTCTTATTCATGACGAACGCACAACAAAAGGTAAATTCAATGTTTGATTAGGCTTTTGATTTAACAAATGTAGATACGTAGACTGAGTTTTGAATTCAAAAAGCGCAAAATAAAATTCTCTTTTTAGTATAGGATGCAAAATGACACTGAAATGTCTTTATTTGCTATGTAATAAGATCATTCATGAAATTGAATATTAACATGCTTTGATGATAGGCAAAGGATAAGCTAAGGATAGACGATAGAATGAAGTTTTAATAGCTGCACTAGCGACATAAATCACTCCATTCGTGTAGAACAATGAGGTACCTATGCTCATTCCCCAACCGCTGACCTGACAAGTGACGCAAGCCTTAATAATTATTTGTCATGTCATTCTATCACAGTATCCCAAAACAAATATTTTCACAATAATCTTTCAAAAACGATTATCCCTATTATTATATTTTATACGGGTGTAAGAATTATCTTGGAGAGAGTCGTACTCCAGGAAGTCGTTATCACGTTGTGACGCGTCCTCCGGGGTATTTGTCATCCGGAGGAGACGTCCTCTGGGGAACCTGTCGGGGGGAGATTGTCCTCCGGGGGATTCGTCCTCGGGGAAGCTGTCCTCCGGGGGAGTTGTCCTCCGGAGGAGTAGTCCTCCGCAGGGGCGGCGCCAGGGTATTTTGATAGGAGGGGCAAGACGACCTAAAGATGACGTCGATTTTTTTTCTCCATTAAATAACAGGGGTAATATAGAGTTATATGTTTAAGACCTCTCTTTTTGATACTCCTCTTTCTTCTTTCTTCCCTTTTCTTCCCTTTTCTTCCTCCTTTTCTTCTTTTTTCTTCTTTTTTTTCCCACTATTTGAAAAATCATAGGGGGGGGGCGGACGCCCCCTCTGCCCCCCCCCCCCCCTGTAGCGACGGCCCTGGTCATCCGGGGGAGCCGTCCTCCGGGGGAGTTGCCAGGAGGGAGTAGTCCCCGGAGGAGTTGTCCTCCGGGGGAGTTGTCCTGATACGTTATATATCATTATAATTAATATTTACTATGATCATTATTATTAATGTTCAGACCAAAGAATTCAAAGTAAACAAATCAACAGTTTTCTTGCTGATATACAAGTATATTCACCTTCAGCTTGTTTTATAAACTATTGCTAGAAGCACATTTCCATTGGCCAATTACATTATAAATACACGATAGTTAATTACAATTCGATCATATTTGTATAAGGTTACGCAATAAATTCAGAGGATTAAGCAAGAGGTATGCAAGAAGTGAAAACAGAATTATTAGGTCAAGAAACTTAAAATTAAAATACGAAAGAGACTGTACACATGACTTACCCAGTACGCACTTGACCATGTGCACTCAGGTCACGTGTGTGACACAGTTATTTGGGCAATATTTAAAGAACGAGAATCATTTTTGGAATAATATTTAGTGAGATGGAAGACAATACATGTTAGCTTATGACATGAAAATTAAGGATTATCCAAATTGTAATTTTCAAATAGCATAACTTTTCATGTTTTGGGGTCACGTGTGTGACAGTACAATCCTTTTATGCATGTTCATTATTACATAGTGGATATACAACTTTTTTTTTTTCTTCAAGTACTTGCAAAAGGGTTAGGAAGGTTATGATTTCACTATATAGTAGCAACAACTATTAAAATTCATACTGAGAGGATTATTAAGGTTTCAAGGTTTCAAGGTTTCTTTTATTTCCACATGATGTCCTTCAGTGTTTCACATTATAGGAATTGGTATAACATAATATCAGCTAAAATCAATATAAGAAATGTTTACATAAATGGGGAAAAAAATAAGTACAGTAATAACATATAATAAACAACTATACTATCATAATTTCGGTGATATTAGGCGTAGTAAAGAAACAAAAGTGGAGGAGTCTATTAAAAAGCACAGCTTGTATTTTATAGACCCTTTGTGAGAAAAAAAAAACCCTTACAAATGCTCTGAGTTTAAATGGTGAAAAAGGGATGGTTTTGTTACTTTAATTTATGCCAACGGATTGTATGCAAATTAGCATAATTGGATCTTCAATAAACTGATAAAAAAAAAATGCTCCATGTAACTTTAGACATAACTCTTAAAGAATATAATATTCAAAAAGAGCAAGAATGAACTTAATTTTTGTCATAAAAGTTTCGGTTTTCAAAGAATGGCCCTTTATCGTTTTTAAAATTTTTATTATACTTTTGCTATACGAGAAAGAAGCAAAATAGAAACACCGTTTATCAATATTCAAAACTCGAAACTCTACCCCTTGATGCACCGCCCCTTCATGCAACTTGTCCTTGATAAAATTCATAAGATATTGCTGTTTTGAGAATGAAAAATGAGGGGGGGGGGGGTGGCAATATTGTTGTTTGGACCAGGTGCCGTAATCCCTAGTTACCCCACTACTGATGGTGATCGACAAACCACTATGATAAAGATAAGAATTATCCAATTTCAAGGGCGTATTTAAGGGGCACAGTTTTTACGGTAAAAGGGGATGAGAGAGATTCATGATTTCGAAGAAGGAAATTGGTCTTCCCTCATGCAGGAGGAACAGTGTTAATGCTTTTGAGGCTTTCCTCGGTAAATATAATCATATTATTATATCATTAGCACATATTGCAAAACATGTAACAATCACACTTAAGGAATGCTTTGTCTTCATGAGACTATGATGAGACATATGATTCAGTTTGCATGCCTTATTTCTGGCAACTTGTCAGTGCTCTTGGGGGATCACTTATATCGTTTTCAACCTTCCTGTATTGTATTTGTTTCTTCTTCTTTGTAATTCTACATGCATGTACTTTGGTTTACTGAATATAATAGTAATAATGATAATAACATATTATATTTCATGAACATTGAATTCCCATCAGAGTCAATCTGAGCGAATGAGCAGTCTTTACACATTAATTATTAGGCTGACTTTTATATATTTTAATTTGAATAAGTTGGATGCTCATTCCCTGGGTGTTGACTTTTAATATTTTACACATTAATTTTTTGGTAAATTATGAATTAATGTCAAATATATTAATTTTTGGGGAAAATATATGCTTTTAATCTGCCTAAAACGCACTTAGCCCGTCCTATATGAATCCCTTTGAACAAATAATCTGGAAAATTGAAACGCCAATGCACACACGATTTTAAAAACATGTTTAACATGCCCCTTGCTAAACCAATTTCAAATCTGTTTTCCCTGGTGGATTATCATATGCATATCTTTTCAAGAAAGAGGAAGTACACTTTCAAACGTATTTCCACTTTCTAACAGAACGCATACAAGTTTTGTTTTGATATCAGTTTGATTTCCCACACTTTCTTTTAAATGGTGGAGCTTCATATTCTATATCCAACAAAGGATTCTGAAATGATAATAGTGATGATTCACTCACCATTTAGACTATCAGCTCCAATAGGGTCTGTTTGCAGAAGTGCCGTAATCACGAAATATCCCAGAGCAATCATGGTCGTAGAATAAGGACTTCGTTATGGGTTAAACATATATCATGAATTGAAAGTTGTTTTTAAATTACCCTCGATGATAACTCTCAAAAAGACATTAGTAATACCACAACAATTGGGAAGGTAGAGGGTGGGAAACAGAATTTTTATGTCAAACAATGGCGTCTGAAACCGAAACAAATGACTCTAAAAAGCTGAACTGACATAGTAAAATCCTCTCTTCAGATAATGGGTAGTGATGTTGAACTCATTAATTATGAACGCATGCATTCTATCTGTAGGGGAACTGTCAGACATTACTAATGGTCCGTTTTAAATCTAGTGAGGATTTTCGGAAGCATACATTTTCAGAAAGATAATGTCATGACTAAAACTATACACGTTGTTTTCAAGTATTGAAATAGGTCTAAAGTTATTTTGCTGTTATTTTTAGTATGTTGATTTTGGTAAAATTTATGATTTTTAATCATTAATAAAAATGATCTTAATTTCAATAGCGATAGGAAATTCTATTTTTTGTATATAAATGATATTGGAGATGAATTTCGTGAAAGAATAATGCAGAAAAATATATGATTATAGCAAACATTGGCTTTAATTCATATTTTATTTAATACGCCCTCTACGATAATAATGAAACATTGTCTTCTGCTATATGACTGTTTCAGACAGTATTATATACTTACATAATATTGCATATCATCGAAAAATAATGGATCAGTGACATAGTATTAGTAATATTGAATAATATGATACAATACAATACAATATAATATAACATAACATATTATATTCCACACATTTAGAATCTCGCTGTTAGATAGGTCAAAAGGTAATCACGTGATAAAACGTAATTTTTTTCCCTTCAATCACCCGAGAAGAAAAGTTCGTGACCTTGTCGGACATAGTACTTATGTGTTTTGTTGATCTCTTCAGTCCACATAGACAGTCAGATTAAACTCCGGAAAACCGAACACAGGTATATACTCCGAAAACGGCGTATGGAGCAAGATGAACATAGAGCCCCCATCGTTCAGTGCGAGACAGTGTGTACAAAAGGCATGTGGCAAATCGTGCAATGTCGACTTGCTCTGGATAGTATATTTTTCTACAATAATGCTGTGGATATATGTGTTTCAAATCTTTGTCATTTAAAAGTGATTCATTATGACGAATTATGCAAGGATTTTGAAGATATTTGTCACGCAGCATTATTCATTTTTTTTTTAAATACATAACTCGCTGGTAGATTGACTTTGCAGGATTTTCTCCTTTTGTAAACACTGCCTCTCACTGAACGATGAGGGCTCTATATTCATAAGCCGTTTTCGGAGTATATACCTGTGCTCGGTTTTTCGAAGTTGGGTCTGACTGATAGAGTCACAATGCGATATCAATATTTTGGGTACGCGCGAAATGGAAGTGTGTGACCTTTACGAAAAGTCGGGATGAAAAGTGCATGATCTGTGAGAATACCTCCATTAGCGAACTAAAATAAGCTTAAATAAAACACATGTGCGCACGCAGGAGGGGGTTTATGTAATGGTTTAACCTTCTTTTGTGAATTCGGGAAGTAGACAATAATTGTCGTTCTCGTACCAGTTAAATGTTTCAGATGTGGAATATAAAGCAAATAAACACCTTTTGGTTTCAGACGATGAGACGTACTATCACTTCCTCGGCGATCTAAATGCATACGCTATCTTTCCTCAGCTTCGTTTCTAGTTATTAAGAGGAATCACTACAAAAGTAAAGTGCAACACGATCGTTATCCGCTATAAACTGACATAAACATAAACTGACACTTCTCTTCTTCACATTTTTTTTTCTCAGTATTTTGTTTTATTACCAGCTTACTCTTCCCCACTTTATTTCTATTTAGTTGGCTGCTTATCTCTCGGGCACCGGTGCTATGTGTGCCTGTTTTCCCATTGGTGTATAAACACAAAACAAATATATATATATATATATAATGTGAGAAATCAATTGAATTGAGTGAGAGAAATAATTTGCGTAGCTAAATTCATTGTTCCTCCTTACTGACTTCCTTTTTGTGGAAATAACTGCAGGGTTTGCAAAAACTGTCTCCGCCGGGAGTCGAACCCGGGTCTTTGGCACTGTACGCCAAACGCCTTAACCACTAGACCACGGAGGCAGGTTGAGTGGTATTCGGCTACACCAGGTACAAACACCGACAGCCAGCCCTTGCAACCCTTCGCAGTTAATTTATTCATTTTCTTTGCGGGACAGGGGAGTACTGAACAATGAAAAGCCGCATGCCTAGCTAGATCCATGGCGGATTCATGTATTAGAATTAATTAATTATTTACAATGTGTGAGAAATATATATATATATATATATATATATATATATATATATATATATATACATATATATATATATATATACTTTTATTGGCTAGATAGTTTAGCTTATGAGTCGTCACCCGAAGGTTCATCAGCGACTGAACAGTATTACAATCTTTACAAGAGAGCAAGACAAGATGATAGAAACATGTTCAGTGAAGTAAGAGAAGTACAATAAATGATTGATAACAAAACAGGTATTACAAGTACTACTGAATGGGATTACAGGGCATTAGGATTGCACAGTGACTGCCCGTTCAACTATGGGGGTGATGGTGGAATAAGGGTAAATATTGGGAGGGGGGGGGGGGGGGCTTCATCCATATCCAGAAAGGAGGAATTTTTTTCTTATGTCTACATGTAGATGTGCGTTCAGATCTTGAGTTCAATGTGTTATGCTTGTTTGCTGTGATGATAAAGTATTTCTCCCATAGGCAGAGATTGCAGCGTTTTGTTCTCGGTGAGTAGGGCTGTTCGTGGCGAAGTATGTTCCAGGTTATTGTTTATGGTGTGCCTTCATCTTTAAGTTTCCAGATGTGTTTGCTGAGCTCAGTGCTGCGTTTCTTTTCTTTGTCTTTGAAGGAAGCTTTATGTCCGGCGTGTCTGGTTTTGAATGTGGTGGCTGTCAGTCCTATGTAGTATTTTTCGTCTTGAGGAGTGGAGACCTTGGCTTGGTAGATGACGTTTTTTGTTGTGCATTTTCCTGGTAGAGGGCAGTCTTCTTTTTTGCGGCAATTGCACTTTTCCGTTTCTTGGTTGCGTTTCGAGTTGGTTACTTTGTTGTTATGTGTTTTTATGATGGCTCCCATATTATCCATGCAACTGAGCTCATCTTGATGGTGCTTCTGTTGCAGATTTTATGGAGTTCGTGTTCCTTGGGGAAATGTTGGTCGACCAGGGTCAGGAACTTTCTGCCGATGTTTGTGTTCACATTTTTGCTGTAGGGTGGGTTAAACCAGGTTATTGTTCGTTGTCTCCTCTTCCGCTGTGTCTTCGTTTCTTGGTTGTTCTTAGGGTTGTAGGTGAGGGTCACTCCGTGTCCGGCTTCCTGCAGGGCCTTTTCGTACTCTGGTTTGGCATTGCAGAATACTTCGGCGTTGCTGGAGATGTTTGACAGGCGGGTTTGTATGGATTGGGGTATTCGCTTTGTTATGGTTGATGGGTGGTTTGATTCGGTGTGTACATACTAGTGGGTGTTTCCTGGTTTGGAGTATGGCCTGTATTCCATTCTTGCCAGGTCGAATGTGACATCCAGGAAGTCAGTGACCTTTGAGTTTGCTGTGGCAGTTATCTGTAGCCCGAGCTGGTGGAACTTGTCACAGAGTCTTTTCTTGATACGCTCGGCTATTGCTGGTGGCTTGCTGATCAATGCTAACCCGTCGTCTCTGTACAGGCCAATGTTCTCCTTGGGTATGAGGTCGCTTATCTCAGCCAAGATAAAGATTCCTACTAGCTGGGATGTTTCTGCACCATCATATGAGCCCATGGTGACGTCAAACAAGTCCGGCCAGTTGTGAAACAGTAGAGTCTTTTTGGCCTGGATGATGATGTCCTTCTCTGCTGGGGTTATTCTTGTGTATCTTCCTGTGAACTTTCTGGATATGGATGAACCCCCCTCCAAATATTTACCCTTATTCCACCCTTACCCCCATAGTTGAACGGGCAGTCACTGTGCAATCCTAATGCCCTGTAATCCCATTCAGTAGTACTTGTAATACTTGTATCAGTCATTTATTGTACTTCTCTTACTTCAACATGTTTCTATCATCTTGTCTTGCTCTCTTGTAAAGATTGTAATACTGGTCAGTCGCTGATGAACCTTCGGGTGAAACAGGCTGTACGACGCATAAGCTAAACTATCTAGCCAATAAAATTATACACAGCTCCTCCAGTTGAGCACTTTTAGAAACTGCAGTGTATTGTACATTACTGTACATTACTTATATATATATATATATATATATATATATATATATATCTATTCATCTCAGTTTTCTCTGTCATTGCATTCTGGCGTTATGTTTGTATTAGAACCAGCCTGTATCGCGTTCATCTTACTAGAACGACAGCCTATGAGACCGATAGCCCACGATAAATGAGAAACAAAGAAGTAGGCCTAAACAGCTAAATAAAAGGGGGAAATTTCGGTCTCGTATTGGCAATCCGTCTAGTGAACCCTTTAACAAAAGTCAGAATGCCCTGGATAGCTGGTGTGCAGTCGGTCTCTTGGAATTTTGGTTTCTTGAGCTGTAGCTTATAGTTTCAGCGCCCGCATTCTTGGACCTCATACCACTCACATTAATTTCATTCAAATCTCATGAAGCTGTGAAATAAATCTTCATTGCGGAATAGATTGACCTTGGGAAATGTTAAAGTGTATTATATAGTATTTAGAATTATTTTGTTTTTAGCTTATTGCGCTATCAGCATGATCTGAATTCTCCTTCCACCTCGCTAAACTCTCTATCTCTCTTTTACTTTCTCTGAAATCCAAATACAAAATTGTTATGTTTTTGAACTCCGTTCACTATGAATGACATATTTGATTTCTTTCACTTGTATAGAATTGACATATATTAAAACTAAAAAGTTTATTTTGTTATATAGTAATTACCTTAGTTATCTTAGTTGTTTTAAAGCCTGTTTCGTTTTGGGCTTCTATCATCTCATAATTATGATAGTATATGATTTTAAATTATTAAACATCCATCTTTCTGTAAAGACTTTTAAATGGAAATAACAATATTACAAATAACTTCACTTGATAAGATAATGGTAGTAGATTATGGGCATTGAGAGCAGGGGGGGGGGGGGTGTCAGAACAAAATTGCCGAATATTGTTTTGAAGGTGTTTTTTTTCTTCTAGTAATCTGGTTTCGAATACATGTTGACCCGGTTTGCAAGTTTTGCTTTTGCAAGTACATGACTATACTGGAAGATATCCAATTCGTTCGGAGAAAAAAACTCCCCACATAGTTTGAATTATAGGAAAATGAGAAGGGTTGGTTAAGAGAAAGAAAAGAGGAAAATGAAGAATATACTTGCCCAACCAGTTTTACCTAACAGGATATTGTTAAAACCTCTATTTGCCCAGCTGATGGGTAATAAATACTATGTGGTTGGGCGAATTCAATTGCCCAATTGTTTTCTTTTTTCCTCCAACCTGGGTAAAAAAATGAATTTCTTAAAATGTATGTTTCTAAAAATCCTCACATGCTAGGTTGGCATGACATTTGAGAGCGAATGGCTGACAATCAGGATGTTGATAAGTGGTCTGATCAGGACAGGAAGATAGCAAATGAAGAAAAGAAAGGAAACAGTTCAAACGACATCGAACCTTTGTGCTATGCTTCATTCAGAACCATATCAAGAGAACAACGAATGATAAAATTGTTGAGTGTGTAGCTCGAAGTCTTTCTCCAGAACAGTGATCAAGGCTAAAGAAATCTTAGCAAATGATAAGAGATTATCGAAAGGAAAACTGAAGAATAGACATAAAAAAAAATTAAAGTATGAGCAGACTGAGGATGATATTGTAGCTGCAATGGTAGAGCTGGACCAAATGGAGATCGAAACGAATAATGTAGTGAAGAACATATTTTTTTCTACCGAAATGTGGTCCAAAAGATATTGATCCTTTTGCTACGCTCCAGCGATTTTTCTTCTTGAAGAGAAGGTTGCTGCTTTGGAGACATCTGCTAGCGAAGCAAAGGTGGGTCTGATAACCCAGGATGTCGTCGTAAAAACGCTCAAAGCAACCGTTCATTTGCATGAATCTTTGATTCTGAAGAATGATGCTCTTCGACACCAGACTATGCCGAGCGGGTACGTCAGCAGTCCCCGGAGAGCCCCGGATGTCATCTTTCACGCCTAGAGGTGCTACAACTTCTGCAAGTATGTCCAGAGACCATCATGGGCATGGTGCTGTCCCTGTGAACAACGCATTATATGGGTCAGTCCAGAGTGTCGAGGAGGGGATACCCAAACGAGAGATAGTGAGGCAACCAAATCAGGCAATGGAGAATGCTCCTAAACTTAAAGGAATACAGATGATTGATAGCCAAAGTAGATCACAGATGAAAGAGAGGAATGATCAACATGAAGTGAATTAATATTAACGAAGTGAATTAACATGAAGTGAATTAACATGAATTAAAATACCAGGAACTCACAGAAAATTAATAATATAAAAGAGCCCTAGGGCAAAGAAGTATAAGATACAGAGGGCATGTCCTCTGGAATGGGTTGAGCAATGACACGAAAAATTCTGCATCACTCCAGAGTTTCAAGAGGAATTAAAAAGAAAAATTAAAAATGTAACTCTTTTCTTAATGCTAACATTAATATTCTAAATGACCTGCCCTCCTCCCTTTAGAGTTTTATATTATGATTATTTGGGGGATAACCCAGACAAGCAAAAGTGCTTTTGTTATCCCCCTCCACGTACTAGATTATTAATTACCTTTTCTGTTTTATCAACACCTGTATGTTTGTTTCTCTTTGTATTTTTTCTTCTGTTTTTTATACTATCAAAATAATGTAAATTGTGATTTGTATTTGTATATTTTGTATGTCTTTTACTAGTACTAGAAAATAAATGAATTGAATTGAATTGAAAGTGCCATGGATTCAAGTCTCTAAAGAGAAAAAATAGAAAAGGAAAGCAAGGAGTGATAGTAAAATAAAGTCTGCACCTAAGGTACATGGTAACATGAGGAGTGATGTAGTTCATGGGGCACCTCTTCCTGAGAGACATTTCTTCGTATCTAGAGTGATGAAGGACACAACTGATGAGCAGGTGTTGCAATATACAGCAGGCAAAGGTGTTAGTTCCGCTCAAATTTAACGTGTGTCCAATCCTGATGCTGCATACCGTTCGTATAAACTCACTTTGCCTGTAACTGAGAAACACAAAGTTATGGTCGGAGATATGTGGCCATGTGGTGTGTGTGTGTTCAAAGGTAGTGGGGAAGAAGCACTCAGAACACTGAAAAATGAACATACTACATAACATTTCAATTATCTCTTACACTCAATGTGCAAATGATTCAAATATACCTTTTTTTAAAGAGCTTTTTGGCTCAGCTGATTTTTTTTTTACTGTTACAAGAACATGGGTTGTGTAAGTCACAGTTCGGATGGTTTGATAAATTGCAGAATGGAATAGGAAAGCATTGGGTAAGTGCAATGAAAGAATATGTTTTGCTTAAAGGAAGACCTCATGGGGGTTGTGCAATCTTATGGAAACCTGAATTGAAACTTGATGTAGAACCGACAGTTTATAGAATCTTCGAGGTTAACAGCTGTAAAAGTTACTCTAGAGGGTGGAAAAGTACTTTTGGTATGCTGTGTATACATGCCTTGTGATGATAGGTGTTTGAATAGAAATTTACATGAATACGAGATCACTTTAGACGAGCTTGATTTAATAGTTTAAGGAACTTCCACTGATTATGTGTGTGTGGGTGGGGATTTTAATACAGATATCACTAGAGACTCTCATCAAGCTAGGACTAAAAAAAAAAACAATTTTTAGGTCAAAATTCTCTTTTCTTATGTTTAAATGATCCTTGTAATTTCGATTATACTTTTTATAGCAAAGGTAGTGGGGTAAGATCCCTAATTGACCACTATATATTATCTGACAATCTAGTTGACGCACTAATATGGAATTATTTAGTGTTCACAATTTTTCAGATCATTTTGCAATCAAGAGTGTGTTAGATATAAAGATAACAGAAGTTAATCAGGAAACAGAAATGATCATGTTGAGGCTTATTTTAGGAGTGCATTATTTTGGCATAAGATATGGGTTAAGAATGATCGCCCAGTCGATGGGTTACTTTATGAATTAAGAAAGAAAACTAGGTCTGAGTATCATAAAGTTTTGAAAATGGTGCTGAACAAATTTATGTCAGTTAGATGTGATAGAATGGCGAATGCGCTAAAAGAGAAGAATAACAGAAACTTTTGGAAAGAGGTTAAGAAAAATTGTAAAAAGTCTAATGGTTGCCCGAAGAGACTGGATGGTGTTCAGGGGAAATTAAAAAAATATTGCAGAGTTGTTTGCACTGAAATTTGGAAGGATATATCAAAGTATTGGATATGATAATGGAAATATGGGAATATTATTAACCCATTACCTACGGGAACCGGACGGTTCCTGTGTTAAGCCTATGGGAATAAGATAATTCAGTCGTCAACGGGTTAAATCACATTAACTCCACTGTACAGGAGAAATGTGAATGTAATGATTGTATACAGAATGACCATGTTATAGGAGGAGATGAAACATTTCGAGCTCTCCTGAAGTTGAATCTTTCAAAAAGCGATAGTGTTACAGGTGGGATGTCTGATTATATTATACATGGAAATAAAATAATCAGTGGATACTTAGCAATGCTCTTTACTGCAACGAGGCATGGGGTCACCAGATGGTGTGGTCAAAAGTACAATGGTACCAATACCTAAAGGCTGTTGGACAAATTTGGGCGATTCAGGAAACTTTCATGCAATTACACTCGGTAGTATCACTGGTAAAGTCTTGGAGTACGTAATTATGGAAAGGGAAGAGGATAAATTACAGACTAATGACCTACAGTTTGGATTCAAAGAGGGGTTATCAACTACTCTCTGCACTGCTATGGTTAAAGAAACGGTATCATACTTTAATCATGAAGGTAGTAATGTGTATGGATTATTTCTAGATGCTAGTAAAGCATTTGATAGAGTCAATTATGTAGAATTGTTCGAAATTATGCTCCGCAAAAGGGTGTGTCCAATGATATGCAGAGTGTTGCAGACTATGGCTTAGTATGTATAAATATCAAAAGCTAAAGTTGAAATGGAATAATGCATATTCTGATTATTTCACAGTGAAATATGGTGTTAAACAGGGTGGAGTTATTTCTCCTTGCCTGCTTTGTATATATCTCGATGGGCTGATACAAGAGTTATGTGAAAATGGGATGTGTTACGATCCAAAATCCTCAAAAGATAAGAATCGAACAAAAGATAATATATTTTAGATGATATGTGGTTTCTCTTTAATATCTACAAGCTTTCAATATGACATGATATAAAAGAATTACTAATTTAAACTATAACTACATTAGGCTACGTGTACCCAATCTAGCAAAGACTTACAATTTCTCAGCTGGGTTAACTCCTAATCCACAGAATGTGAATGCAAGGTATGAGTCCAGAATGTTTTTGAAGTGCAGAGTAAGTTGGCTGCTAAATCACAATGATATATCCGAATAGAATCCAAATGGTGTGGTATCCAACTGGTAAAAGAAGATTCCAGAAGATCTAGCTGAAGAATGTCTAAGGTAATTCAGGAAGTCATCGATGTCGACGACGATGGCGATGACGATGTCGATCACAATGTCTAATGCGATGTCAATAATGATGTCCAAGATTAAGTCCAAGATGAAGTCCAAGACGATCTCCACAGGTTGATTTCAATATCATCAATATCAGATGGTGATAACTGAGAATTTACGCAATGTATGCTCCACGATGTTAGACAGGTATTAAATTCTGAAATTTTTGTGCAAGCTCCCCGCTTACCTACAATCTCAACCCTTAACTAGATTTTTTTTACCTCCTACTACAACATTCATAAAGGTTTGGAACTCTCTTGTAAGTTCCACATAGTTCTAGCGGTAACAAACAAAAGAAGGGGATTCCAATGATCTATTTATAGACTCATTGCAATGTTACACTCTTACTAAGAAGTTCATGCAAAGGTCAGATAGTCAACATGCAACATGTTACAGCATGGACTAATTACATTGTAATGTACATCACACATAATGTAATGATCTAGAATGTTCTTCCTCTCCTGGAGGTGCATTTTTTACTATGTAACTGATGATTATTTCACTGTTACAGAGTACACTGACTTTTTACATCTGAATAATGATTTGTCTTCTAGAAATTTCTACGTTCATAAATACATAGAGAGAACTGGAAAAATAACTTCCTTCCAGAAGACTCTTCAGTTATATAACAGATGGGATGTTTTATGGGCAATGTTTTTACAGGAGCATTTGCTTATGCAGATGACGTAACACTGCTTTCACCTAGCGTGACTGCCCTTTGTGCTGTTGTGAGAGGTGATATTCAGTTTAATGCTGAAAAGAGTCAGTTAATAGCTTTTAGTTGTAATGGCAAACCAATTATGCATCCAGGAATCATGATAAATGGAAGACATGAAGAGATTACATCAAAAGTAACTCATTTAGGTCATATTATTTCTGAACATATAAATGATTTTGATGTTTCAAAGTGTGTTGGAGATTTCAACTGACAATGTAATATGTTTTTTGTATAATTTCAAATATGCTAACTCTCTTATTAGCAATATATTGTTTCATAAATATTACTCACGTTTCTATGGCTCACAGTTATATCCTTTGTTTGATAAATGTATCGATAGTTATTTGTAGACAATGGCGGGTTGCAATAAGGAGGGTTTGGAAACTTCAGTGGCAGACACACTGCCATTTTCTACCTTATTTAGCAAGTGTTATGGATCCAGAGTTATGGTTTGCAAAAAGATGTTTATCTTTTGTTGTGAAAGCTTTAAATTCCAAAAATTATACAGTGGCTTATATAGCTGGAATGGCCCGGTATGGAGCTCATTCTGCGTTGGGATTCCTGAATGATAAGTACTTCATGGATAATAGAGAAATTCAAAAGCAGTGGGATGTTCAATGTAAAATGCGTACTGAGACAAGACGCATAGTTGAACAAGTGAAGGAATCGATAAACTTAAGGGATGATTACTTATTTAGGGTTTTTTTTAATCGTGAGGAGTGTGAGGAAATTATCTCATATTTATGCACACTCTGATTTTACCCTGCTACATAAAAAAAAAATAAAAAAAAGAATACATAGTATTGTGAATGTTCCTTTTTTTAGAAGACTGTGTATATCGTTGTTGTTGTTTGTGTTTCTTTGTACATGCATATATTTCTATATTTCTGTATTTTCATATGTGCTTTTTACAAATGTTTTAAAGCGAATAAACAATTGAATTGAATTCACTCTTAATCAGTCAAATATACATAATACATTGTATGTACAGATACACAAGCTAAAGACGCAAAAAATGAACATGTATAATCATTAACATTTTACCGAAGCAACATTTTAGACGTCTCTCATTAACACATTACACAAACATTACCTATTTGAAATTTACGTCAAAGCCCCTCCTCCATGCCCAACCCAATTACGTAGTTAGTTAAATACATGGATAGCGTACTATTCCCCTTAGAAAGTCAAGATTCACGAGAGAGTTTGTTTAAAAAAGTAACACCCAAATAAAATGAGACATCCCTCTTTCCGAGGAATTTAACCCTTTGTATTTTCAACCGCTGTAAAGTTTCTTGCTATAAGAAAAAAAAAAAAAAAAAGGGGGTGGGGACGGACTATCCATTTTATTTGAAACTTTTTGTATTTTATCCACTCCTTAGCAAATTGGTTTTCAATGTTCGTTGTTGCTCATGATTGCTCTGACTGTGACAAGAATGGATTGACTTATTAAACCCACTTATAACAAATTTATTAGTACGAATGTCAGGTTATTGCTTTTACATCATTCTACCATAGAGTTATAACTCCTTGATACAACATGGTTCACCATACAAGGCAATGTACTCGAATAGGGGAAACAATCTTGTAGAGATTCGACATGTCAAATCCTTGCGATTTGTCTTTGACTGGTCTGCGACTCACAGGCTGACAAGAGCTGTCGTAAGTTGTGCGGTGGCCTTAAGATGTGTGTTTGGAAAAAAAGAGAGATTTGAAGACGTTAGCAAGTTATTTCATGGTTTTATTGCTTAATATGTTTCATTATTGCTTTCTATATTCACATTCGTTTCGGTTTTGACGGAATAGACTATTGTGACAAATGAAGCTACGTTGATATCATGTCAACTGCAAAATATTTAGAAAAATAATATGTATATATAATTACGTTGCATTATTTTGGTGATTTGTGATAGAGCGTTAGATTTAGCCAGTTTTATTTTGGATTTTTGCAATAAAGAGTACCACAGCGAAAAGCATAGTAATTTTTCACATGTGTTCAAGGCAATTTATTTTTAGAGTGATGACAATCTTTTATGTTAGGGGATTGAATAAAATATTTTTACAGGTATTAACACTATTTTGGCATATTTTCACATTTGCATAACTTCTATAAAGAAATTTCATTATGAATCTAACTAATCATTAGAACATATTTTTAGCAAGGCCTACAAACCCTTATTTCAATGTTATTCGAAAGCCAGATAACAACAATTAAAAGCTGATGTGAAGGTTTTACTCTCTATGTGAATTACTGAAGAAATAAGAGGTACAATATAACGCACATCCAGACGGGGTGCAAAGTTCCACGTGCCTGCGACTGTGTGCAAGGATTTGTACGAACATTTGTCAGACTGCATTGGCGTGCGCTTCAGTACTGACAGAGATGACCTGTAGCCACGATTAGGGGTTCCTTTAAAGGTAATGTTTAGTTTTGGTATGCCCTCAAAAACTTTTTGTCAGATTTATTGGATTTCTATTGATAAATAGCAAGACACTAGTAATACAAAGATGATGTGAAGATTTCACGTCCTAAAGTGGCATATTAAACAAATGAGAGGCAAAAAATAACTTAAGTGCCGGGTCAGGGATATAAACTCTAAACAACTTCAACGTGCACTATACAACATGCGTTTGAAACCTACACACAGTGACACACATGCTATCTCCGTGCGAAGCCTCAAGATTGTTGTGGGGGAGCTGTCGGGGTGGAAGGGTCCTAGCGTAGGCAGTACATTGCCGTGGTCTAGCGTTCCTGACATATATTTCGGTAAAATTCACCGGAAATCATTGATGGAATACCAAATAATCTCGTTCAAACATCTTTTGATAGATGGAAAACAACATGAGACTATATTTAAAACTTCTCTTTCCAATTTCCTTTTTGCTACCAAAAGTGTACATGGGCTTTAAGATGTTTAAACCATTAAATTTATCGGTAACCTGGACGGAAGATAAAATTATCTGGACACGTGTCGTTAGGTATACAGTTGAAACAATCTGAGAACATGTTCAACAAGTTTCATCCTAAAGGTGTTTTCGCTATAAGAAACTAAAAATTATCCTAACGAAAGCGGAATGTCTGTCCAGCACGGTTGATACTTTTAGTCTTCAATAAATCATAAGTTTTAAATTTAATTCATTTCAGTTTTGTACAGCGCTAACATAATAAAAACACTTTTTTTTCTTCAAAACTGACCTATATCGAAACGAAAATGGACCCTGCATCTTATTGCTTGTTTAAAAGTTTCTGAAACAGGCACTTTGGAATAACATTTTTTGTTTTCAGATATGACATAAATTCAAACATCTAAACTCTAAGCTGCTCATATTGACGCTCTTTGCTATGATATTGACGCTCTTTGCTATAATATTATGAGACTTCACAAGATTATCTGTGCTTTTGTTTCATTTGACCATGGTGATCTTCTCGAATTGTCCAGTCTGAGTGGTTCCGACATTTGCTTCTCCAACCGCTGCAAATTCTTCATCTGCATCGGTTGTTTCTTTTCCTACCGCTGCGTATTCCGCATCATTCACTGATGCATATGTGTCAGCGTTGTATGCAATACAGTCAGGTTTCATGACACCTCCGCGTTTATCATGGCCGAAATGTCCATCGTTATCCCATTCTCCTACCGCTGCGTATTCCTCATCTGCAGCGGTCGTTTCTTCTCCTACCGCTGCGTATTCCGCATCCGCAGCGGTCGTTTCATTTCCTACCGCTGCATATTCTTCATCTGCAGCGGTCGTTTCTTCTCCTACCGCTGCGTATTCCGCATCTGCAGCCGTCGTTTCTTCTCCTACCGCTGCGTATTCCGTATCCGCAGCCGTCGTTTCTTCTCCTACCGCGGTGTATTCCGCATCCGCAGCGGTCGTTTCTTCTCCTACCGGTGGGTATTTCTCAACTGCAGCGGTCGTTTCTTCTCCTATCACTGCGTATTCAGCATCATTCACTGATGCATATGTTTCAGCGTCGTCTAAAATACAGTCAGGTTCCATGACACCTCCGCTTTTATCCCAGCCGAAATGTCCATCGTTACCCCCTTGGCGACTCAACTTGTCACAGTCAGCGTCTTGCAAAGGTGGTTGGAGCCCCGAATATTCTTCCAGCGACGTGGTATCTACTCCCCGCTTCGACTTTTCATTCCCGCTCGCACCAGGTTTGAAGGGTCTGCTCAGCCTACCATACCCATCCTGGAGTTCAATCTTACCGGATTTGGCTCCCCTAGTAGAACTGGACTGACATTTCTCCTTCGGCTGCTTATTTCTAAAAGCAGGCTTATTTGGTAGCGCATAAATATCATTTGGCAACGTTTTGGACTTGCGATTCGCAAAGACCTTTTTATCCTTTGAGATGTCACACCTGTCGGTCGCTTCTAATTCTTTTTTATCTTTCTTCTCGTACTGAGAAGCCCCCTTTTTGTCAAGAAGATGTACAATATCTCTGGGAGAAACATCCTCCTCTTGTGAAGACCATGGGGAACTCGGCATTCTAAAATCTTTGGACAAGATATTAAAAAAAGATCTTCGCTGTGGTTTGTCCAAAACAGCAGTATCCCCAGGGGATTCCTTTTTTCTCGTCTTAGAGATTTGTCTTGGTTTTTTCTTGGGGTCTGGAGGCAAGGGTTGATTACGCGGAGGGTTAGCTGATTTAAGGAAATCAGGCTCCTGGGACTCTCCTTCCGCAGTGTTACCCGGAGTTGGCATTTCTTCAGGACGTGGCCTGTGCGTTTGTTTCGTTAGGTTGAGAGTGACAGCACGAGGATTTTTGTTACTAGACGATGCACCTTTTGCAGGAGTTGGTAACGATCCATATTTATCATGTCTATTCCTGCTGTCATCATTGAGTGAGCGAACCACTGCTGAACCTCCAGAGGCGCCAGAGACCTGATCAATAGATTCCAAGCCACGGTCTAGGGTGCTGGATCCTGACAGATTACGATAACTGTGATTCCGGTTCAGGACTTCAGCTCTTGATCTGTCAGATCCGGACTCTATATGTCTTGCTTGTCCGAAAGAGCGAGGTTTCCATTCATCAACCTTGCCTCTTTGTCGTTTTCTGCAAAAGCGTACAACCCTGCAAAAAGGAAAAAAATGAAATCGGTCACATGATGCAATATCATCTCATGAAAGAAAAGAATGTCTATTGTCAAATTTTAAGATTTCGGGTGAATGAACGGGTGACTTTGGAAGGCTACAAGCATTCTGATAAAGGTACGCAACAAATATATTTTATTTATTTATTTTTTTGTTTTTTATGTTTTATTTTTGTTTTTTATAAATCATTATTATTTTCATTTTATATAGTTTTAACAGGTCTTTGAATGTCACTAAATTGAATTGTAACCCCGCCATCAAAATTTAGAGATCCAGATAGTAAAGAAAGAACACTAGTCACTTGAGATTTATGTATTATTTGATTTTTGACGTTGTCAGTATCATCTGAAGAAGACAGTGATCAATATGAAAGGGGATTATTCTTCCGAAGTGAATCATTTAGGCATTATTTTGATACATCTCCAAAATCATCAAATAGGCAATATTAGAGTATGCTCATACAGCATAATCATGCACTTACAAGAAGATGACAATGATGAGAGTCAAAACCGCGAGTATCACTGCCACTTCAATGACGATCCGTATCCAAACTGATCACAGAGAGAGATGGAGAGAGAGATGGGGGGGGGGGGGGGCAGAAGGTGTCAATTTCAGGAAAGTTGTGTGAAATAACATGACTACTGCGCAAGTTGGTATTGAAAATTTACGCATTATGGCAGATTGCAAGTCTATAACAAACTTTAGTAGTTTTTTACAATTGAAAAGAAAGACATTAAAGATGACTACATAAATTTCAAGAGATTCCATCCGTCAAAAACAACATGATTAAACGTACACTCTAAATTTTGTATACGCTTCTAGAAAATTGATGATTGTCGTAGTAGGAATAAATAATTCTTCTTTGTTTTTAATCATTGTTAACAACTCGCTGTATATTATTGTAGCAACTTTAAAACGACGTAAACAATTATAGCTAGCTATATAACGTTAAATAAAAAATACCTAAGATGAAACGAAACAAGTGTAAAATCCTACAGCACAATTTACGCTGAATGGCATTAATAAACGACATCTGTCAAACGAAGTTACTGCAAAGTAGCAATAAAATCGAATCGTTAGACTCTCCTCATGCTCGTTGCCCCATATTAGCATGTCCATAATGGCGTAAATGGGGGGGGGGGGGGGAGTACCCCGGGCGGCACTTGGAGGGGGGGGCGCAAAAAATGTAAAAGAGAGAAAGAAAAAGAAAAGGGGGGAAATGAAGAAAAATCACAATCCTTACGGATTATGAGCCCCCAAATCGGCAGGGTAATTGCACTAGAAATCTAGTTTTTGAGGGTTTGAAATGCGAAAAAAACAATTCAAAGCTCTGTAGCTTTGCTCCCTCGCATAATTATTTTATTTCAGGATCTCGTAG
Source organism: Heliocidaris tuberculata (assembly GCA_025618425.1). Classification (NCBI taxonomy): domain Eukaryota; kingdom Metazoa; phylum Echinodermata; class Echinoidea; order Camarodonta; family Echinometridae; genus Heliocidaris; species Heliocidaris tuberculata. The sequence continues at coordinate 30,595,178 of CM046841.1, forward strand.
TTACGCGCCCCAGTACATAGTTCTTAAATAGCTGAAATGATTCAAAATTTGAAAAATAAAGATGTAATTGTCGTGATTTGCTCGCCAGCATGTAAGTTTCATCTGACTCCTGCTAAATATTGCTCCCCCAATATAGGATAAAGTGTATAAAACAGCATTTGCAAGGGTTCAACATTTGAAAGAAATCTCAACTTCAGGTCACCTTTGCTGAATTTCTCGGCTATTTCTTAATAGCCGAGATTGTAGAAGTGAGTGAATAGAAAACCCTTTATCAATGTATAAAATTCGAGCTTCTCTACCGCTCAATTGCGGTGTCAATTACAAAATGGGTAAAATGCACAAGAAATTGCGTCTTTTAGGGTTAAAAATGGAAAAACTTGCCAATAACGTAGATAAGTTTTGGCACTCGGGGGGGGGGGGGGGGGGGGTAACTTAACAGCCACTGCATGTCCACGTTATGCTTTCCGGTGTATGAGGTTTGCACCTCGTTTATGTGACTATCTTTCAGATGGTCCAAACAAACCTGTGGTATACCTACTCAGCGAATCGTCACTGATATTAGACAACACAGCCTGCTAAAATACAATATTGTCAACGATACAAGAAATATCTTCTTTTTTTATTATGATTCCAGTGTGTTTGCCTTAGCTTGGCATCCCACCATTAAAGTATGAACGCAAAAAGCAGAAGGTTTTGTTAGTTGGTACGAACAACACTTACCTTCACCTTTACAACACCTTCCTTCACTGCAAATGTTCATTGCATTCATTTCTGTAAATAAACATCAACATATGAACATGTGATGCTGAAAATATCTTCTGTATTGTTATGGCACAAGATCATTATATTTCAGTGAACACCAATGGTGTAGCGGGGGCCTGTCCATTTATTTTTGTAGGGGCGATTTTAATGGGATGGCCAAATACGCATAAACAAAGCTATCGATTATATAAGGGGAGAGTGGAGAGTATTGGAGACTAGGAGACAATTCTATGTTTTTTTGTTTTTTTTGGATTTTCCCTTTCCCTGTCTGCCTTCTTTTCTCTCTCTTCCTTCCCCACCTTTCTTCTTCTTCTTTTTTTTTTTTGTTGCTCTTCGATAGGGGGGGGGGGGACCATCCCCTTGACCCCGTGGCCATGTCACTGGATTCAAAGTGACAGTTCCTTTAAACACTTTTTGATATCACCGTAGGCAATCTTATTTAATGATAGTCATTCATAAGAATTGCATTTATTATTTTCATTTCTTGCATAATGACAATGAATCTTGATGACACTTGAAACCGAAATAAGTTTCGTCTGACAAAAGATTACTCAAGTTTTTTTCACCGCGTATTATTCGCCATATACATGAATATGGGAATATGGTCCGGTTTACAAAAGATTCGTGGGCACGGCTATTATGAATCCTAAAATTATTCAAACTGAAACATTAACTTTATACATGTTATATAAATGAATATAAATAAATAACGTTCTACCTTCGCTGGTGGTAACACATGTAGGAAATACCCCGTCGGGAGACATACTACTCCCAACCTCTGATTCCATATACTGTACGTATAAAGTAGATCCATTGAATTCACACACTGGCAAGCGGTTTGCCGTCGTATTACATCCTACCGGGAGAAAGCACTGCCTATTAGCCGGTCCTGGGTTGCGAAGTGTTTCCGTCGTGTAAACTAGATTATTTAAAATAGATAAATGAATTTTAATGAAATAGTTTATCGCTCATTCGGAAACTTGCAAATGAATTTATGCAAGAGAGGAAAAGAGAATATGAACTCCTACAACAAACATGACAAACTGACATTATTTTTAATCATAACATGTTCCCTTGTTAAAAAAAGAGGAAATTGCAAATTGGAGATGGAATACTCTGTTTATTACACATAAATAATATTTTGGGTGTAATTGTTTCTCTCCTAAGAGTGAGACAAGGGATGGAACAGCAAATGATTTTACGTAGATATACTACTTGACATACATAGGCGGAACATTAGACCCTAAAATTTTTAGAGCACAGTCAAGATTTGGCACTATGATAAACATTTCAGCAACTAAAGAAAACAATTTCAAAATCTTTTTTTTTCTCTCTCGCATGTTACGATGTTTAAGGATGTTTTACATAATCCTCAGGTAATCAGACTCGAGATAAAACATAAGTAGAAGACTCACATGCTAATACGTATATAATACCTTAATTGACTTCATGAAATCACTCACATGATTTCATTTCATTTTTCTTTTTTTTTTTCATTTCATTTATTTTCATATTTCTCATGTTACATTTACATTTCAAAAATAAAGTACAAGTTTTTGTTTGTGATGAAATTACAATCAAGGATACATACATAAATAACATAAAGGTAAGTGGTCAATATAGAGTACTGATTTAACTGAGAGAAATATGATGGGACCTACATGAAAGCAATCTTGTAAAGCTGTAGGCCCTGGTGAAATAATTTGTGGTAATGAATGGAGGACGGAAATGAATAATGACCAATCAAAATAAATCACAAAATAAAAAGGGAAAGCAAAAGGATAACATGCAGTGGTGTTGTTTATATTTCCTTTCCTTTTCTTACAATGAAGACAAATGAACTTAAATTATTGTACAATGGGTGCTCAGCTGGTAAACGAACATTACAGACAATAAAAAAAAAATACTACAATTGTACATATATGTACATATATAAATATAAACAACGAAATGAACAAGCGGATTGTGTCAGACGTCGAACTTTCGGATATAAAAAAAGTAAGGATGATTTATATTTTTTTCAGACGTATTTCCGAGAGCACGACAGCCAAACCCAATACGCTTGCAAGTAAAAGTTATACATTGACATAAAGATATGTTTTAAACAGCAGTTCCTTCCATTTATGTTTGCAGGTATATAAAGAGGGACTTTCGATTAACTCTAACGGGAGGACATTCCAGTATGGGTCCTGCAAACATCATCGTTTTTGTGGCAAAAATAGTTCGGGTACATGGAAGGTGATATGCGTTGCTCTAACGTGTAGGATAAGCATGTAGGGATCTATTTTTCCGAAACATTTGTAAAAATATTTCAGGTAGGTTATTAGCAGATAAATTATACATGAGAATACCAACATTGTAATATAATAGGTCTGATACTTTTAGGATTTTGTTTTCATGGAACAGGTTGCTAGTGTGAGACAGGTATTTTACGTGATTAACATTTCTAATAGCACGTTTTTTGAATGCGAGAAAGTATATTGACTAAATTTCCACAAGCGTTACCCCAGGTGATAATTCCATAGTTTTGGCATGGAGTCATTAAAGTAGAATAAAGTGATAATACAAGTTTACTGGGAAAGAAGTGATTAAGTCTGTTAAGTATACCGGTATTTCTTGAGAGGACCTTGCTCAAATAAGTAATGTGGGGTTTCCAAGATAAATCGCTATCAGTATAAAGTCCCAAAAATTTAGTGCAGTCGACTTGTTTTAGGTCGGCATTATTAAAATTGACATGATCAGGAACTATTTTTAATGTATTACTAAAAAGCATATAGTTCGTTTTATCTATATTTAGTGATAACTTGTTTCCATGAATTCAGAACTGAACAGACACAAGTTCTTTATTTACAGTGTCAACTAGAGTAAGAGGGTCACGATGTGTAAAAAATAAGTTAGTATCATCCGCAAAACAAATGTATGAAAGTAGCTGCGAAGAATTTCTGAGATCATTACTATATAAAATTAACAAAAGCGGGCCAAGTAGGGAACCTTGCGGGACGCCACAGGTAACCATTTTTAAGTGAGAATCATTACCGTTGACACTGACAAACTGTTTTCTATTAGTTAGATAGTCTATGGACCCATCTGGAGGCACTCCACGTACACCACAGTCAGTGTAGTAAAATCACTCAAAACCGTTATAACGCAAACCCGTAATAATTTGACATCAAAATATTTAATCGATTACCAGGAGATCACTCTCCGCGCTCCACTGTGCAAGAGAATTTGCACTCAAACCCTATGTGAATGGAGAAAGCATGAACGATTCCAAGATGCGTTCTCAATTTTTAAATTCAAAGGGACGGCTGCAAACTACGATACTTTTGAAGACAAATTTATACTTGATCAATCTATCGCCGCCGATATTTTTTTTCCCCGCGGCGTTTTGCTATATATCAATCAAAATCATAATTCATATTTTGCAAGCAGCTGAAAAGAAAGCTTGATAGATGTAATGACACTCGTTGTTTGTTAAAAATCCATGTGTGCATGATGACCAACACGGCTGGCGTGGCAGCAGTACTATATATTTTTTTCTTCTCTCTATCTTCATTATTTCCTAATGTATTTCTTTGTTTTTCTTCACTCTATCTTCTTTCAATTTCTTTATGTATTTCTTTGTTTTTCTTCTCTCTGTCTTCCTTTTTCCTTATGTATTTCTTTGTTTTTCTTATCTCTATTTTCTTGTTTTCCCTATGTATTTCTTTGTTTTTCTTCTCCCTGGCTATCTTTTTCCTGATGTATTTCTTTGTTTTTTTCTTCTCTCTTCTTTTTTCCTTATGTGTTCCTTTGTTTTTCTTATATTGGTATTTTTTCTTATGTATATCTTTGTTTTATTTTTCATTCTCTCATCTTTTTTTCTATTTCTCGATGTATTTTTTTTGTTTTTCTTCTTTCTATCATCTTTTGATTTCTTTATGTATTTCTTTGTCTTTCTTCTGTCCTGTCTTCCTTTTTTCCTTATGCATTTCTTTGTTTTTCTTCACTCTATCTTCTTTTAATTTCTTCATGTATTTCTTTGTTTTTCTTCTTTATATCTTCTTTATATCTTCTTTATATTTCTTTATGTATTTCTCTGTTTTTCTTCTCACTGTCTTTTTTTCTTATGTATTCCTTTGTTTTTCTTCTCTCTGCCTTCCTTTATTTTTTATGTATTCCTTTGTTTTGCTTTTTTCTGCCTTCCTTTTTTCCTTATGTATTTCTTTGATTTTCTTCGCTTTTCTTTGTTCATTATATATTACTTTGTTTATATTCTCCACTTCTTCTTTTTATTTATTTTTTTTTTCTTCTCTCTGTCTTCCTTTTCCTTATGTATTTCTTTGTTTTTCTCTCCTCTGTCTTCCTTTTCAGTATGCACTACCCTTATGTCAAATACGGGCGAAGGACTAACAAGAGACTAAGAAAATCGCTGGACCGTTCGACCTTGCGGTGCTGGGCTTACGTAACAATCAGCAAATATAACGCTAAACCGTTATAACGGTTTCGCGTGATTTTACTACACTGATAGTGACGTAACTTGTAAATTTAAATATCGTGGTTAATCGTGTCAAAGGTTTTTGAAAAATCTAGAAAAAACAAAACAAAAAAAAAAAAAAAACAAAAAAAAAACAAACAAAAAAAACAAGAACAACAAACAAACAAACAAACAAATAATAGTGTGTGAAACGTTATCGATTGCTTGGGATATTTTTTCTATGAGAGCCAATAAAGCATGAATATTCTTTCGAAAAGTGTTCGGAAATATACCAACCTTTCGAGGATTTTGGAAATGAAGCTTAAAAGTGAAATCGGATGGTAATTATTGAGGAATTTTCGTGATCCTTTTTTGAAAATAGGGAGGACCCTAGCTATCTTCATATTTTGTGGGACTGTACACGTGGTTAAAGACAAATTAAAAATAAATGTGAGAGGGGAAACTATTTCATCAATAACATTTTAAAGAAGGAATGTGTAATTCCATCGTATCATGAACCCTTCTTCGTATTTAGATTGGTTATAATATTTCAAATTTCACCCTTTACAACTGGTGTGAAAAAAAAAAGAGACAGGGGTTAAAAGCTTTTAGAAAGTTGTGAAACTCTAAATTTGACTTTGGGATATTACTGGCAAGATTTGGTCCTATATTTACAAAAAAAGTCATTGAATACCTCAACCATATCTGAGGGATCATCGAATTTGCGATTATTTTAAAGAATATACTTGGGAGGATCGGTATCGTTTTTTTTATTTCAAAGCTTAGTTAATCACCTTCCACGTACTCTTTATATCGAATTTGTATTTTTCAAACTTGCGTGAGAAATACAATGGTTTAGCTAAACGTAAAGACGATGTGAGAATATCACGGTAACGAACGTACTGAGCCCTATTTCGAGCATTCGGATATTTCCTATGATTATTAAAGAAGATTTTTTTTTTTCTATTAATAGACCAAAGGAGATATTTCGTGATCCAAGGATTTTTAGGAATCTTTTTGTGGTTGGAAAATTTTGATTGCTGAAGAGGTATGGTTAAATTGAAGTTAGATGTTAATAAATGAATAAGGTTTGCATACGAAATATTTACATCACTTAGAATGTAAACAGGTGACCAACCAACAGATCTCATTCTATCCCTTAGTTTATTGAGGTTTGTTTCTGACATGATACGAATATTAGAAGTATGCGAACGATCAGAATTATTTATCGTGAATGAAGATATGAGAGCGTAAATGGGATAATGGTCAGAAGCATCAGACACCATTATGCCAGAAGTGACTAGGGAAACTAGATTATTTACAAAAATATTTCCAATAAATGTAAATGTAACATCAGATATACGGGTGGGTTTCCTGATGAGAGGAATATAAGATTTAGACAAGATCAAATTGAGAAAATCATGCAGTTGTGGTTATCTCTACATTTAAAAATAATTATTGAGATTAAAGCCGCTCATAATAATTCAACAGGATTCGAGTTCGATGGCCTATATACATCCCCAACAATTAAATTACCCTTGTTTGGAACTTTGGTTCCAATGAAAATGATCAATTATTTTGACCACGGCATACAAAGAAAAAGACTTAAGATCGAACATAGAATTGTTACATACTTCGCGAACATGATGAGCAAAAAGTATTTGCAAGCTCTTAATTTGCCTTTGACCACCACCGCCCCCAGCCCCCCCCCCCCCCCCGTTCGTATATATGGATTTAACATGCGTAATACGTTGTAGAGATGACACACTTTAAATGTAGGTAACAACAGAATAGTATATAAAACCAACAAGGATTTTTTTTTTTTTAAGCTTCACTTTTTTAAATACCACATATTGCTAGTTTGTTGATTCCCTTTAAAAAACGCATCCTTACAACTTACATATAAGCTATAAGGATGCATACGGAATAATGTTATTCCATGAGATTTATGCATGGTTATATTACCACTGTATCAATATGTCAAATTTTAGCTTCAACTCACTTGAATAGTACGAGCGGTCTCCACATATTTGGAGTGGATTGCCATTGCAAGTTCTGTTGCAGCGATGTTCGTCCGCTCTTTGAATATCTGCCAGTCTGTCGCTGCAATAGCAGGTTCGACCTGAGATGACTGCGTATGAATATTTTTTCTTACTGCAAAGAATCACACAGTCGTCCACACTGGTTGACCTGTAATCGCTTCCAAGGAATTTCTGCCAGAAGTTACCGACAGGGTAGCAACCTATATAGTCCGACCCTGATAATAGTATAAACGAACTTTAATCAGAATGTGTACTTTAATAAAAACAAGGAAGACACTATTATGCCTTATATTGATTACCGTGACAATGACAACAAAAACAATAACAATAATCAAAAATGACATTTTTTAATGATGAAAATACTATAGCATATCATACTACGATGTAAGGTTTCCAAACTGATTTGAAAATTACTAAATCCCCGGTATAGCCAGAGAGCTCCGGCAACCATCATTAGTACACAATACATTTCATGGAATTAATCTTACCAGGTACCGGCTTGCTACACAACTTTACACCTGTTGTAACAACATGAACAATGCGTTCCATTATTTCAAGTATTGCATGTAATTATGGTGACAGTATTGCTAAAGATATTTTTGTGACGTATGGGTTGACTATGCATGTTATGAGGCCCATTGTAAATCTATAATGGTAATAGCAATGGTGACATTCACATAGTGATTAATACAAATGTTATTAAGTGCTGTATGTTGCCCGTGCCTTAGCCCAGCTATCTTGATAAGGAGCTCTAGCATTCACTTCATTTCTTACTACCTGACCTGGGTGTAAACTGGCAAATGGAGATTTAATGTCCTATAACGTGTAATATTATATAATAAGTTGTGATATCAGCCATCCTGTTACTATCATGGCTCTGCTGGCAGGTTTGCAATATTCAATTCAATTCAACTCAACCATATTGTCCATAAAACATACATGGAAGTTTGTTTTGTTTACATGCATATTACAAATAAAAATACAAAAACAGATGAAAATAATGGATTTAACAACGACAGAAAATAAAAGCAATGATCTTAATTGCCTGTTTGTGTACTATGTTTATATTGAGAAGATAATTATTAAAAAAATTTATATTCAGAAATTATGAACAGTAAGCATAGATACCTACATAGTGTAATACTACTCATTATGGTTAGTGGACTTGTCAAAGAAAATTACACCTTTTCACTTGAAATAAAAAGATGTTCCAGTTCTTTCCTGGATTCACTTTCGAATATTCACTTTGAAATATGGACGACAAATCACATCAGGGATCAAGTGCAAGGTTTTATTTTAATTTACACAACCACTTTTTTTTTCGAGGAAATTCAGTCAATATCTTATTTTCCCCAATATCATTCGGTACATAAAACATATGACAGAGTTTCCTTACTTAATTATCAATTGATGAATGCTTGAAATGCTTGTAAATCATTGAAATGCACTTAGTGTTGACCTGATTATGTTTTTCCGAGGCCTATAATATCTGTAACTCCTTCATTTGATATTACATGTAAAACCAATCTGAGACCAATATTTGACACAATCAAGCATTAGGCTTGATATACTATTGGCCATGTTGGATGCTTTCTTCACGATGCCCATGATCTAGGCATATTAAGCTGTTGACCTTTTGTTTGCATTTTATTTTATTGGAACTTTTAAGTTAACCATTTTAGCCAAAACTATGTAAATCTCTTTTTAGCCCTTTTTATAATCTTGACAAATGAAATACAAAATACACAAAAAGGTCTTTAACAAAGTATCTCCCTTCAACGAATTTCTCCCTTCAACGAATTCCTTTGAGATAATATGCATTTCTCAAAAAGAGAGACTCCCATATAAACGATACAAAGCTGATTTCTACCGTTTTCCTACTTTTGGAAAGACCATGTTCGCAAAAAAACTTTCAAGAAATAAACTGGACAATTTCAGTACACTTATACTGTATATTTCAAATAGAAATCAACTTCGTATCTTGCAATATTTTTTTGTCATGTTCGCCCATTTGGTTTTGAATTAAATTTTGACTTCAATTTGAATTGTCAAAATCCCACTTATCAGTTGAAGTTAATATTCAGTCCCAACAACTTATTCTGAAATGATTCGAAGAGTTTATGATTATTGTCTAAATTATGGAGATTATATTATCCACTCACCATGTCCACTATCAGCTCCTATGAAATCTATATGCAAAAGTGTTGTCAACACGAAAACTTCCAAAACAATCATGGTCGCAGAATGAAGAACTTCTGACGTTCGATAAATAAACCTATTTCCTTGTCCAAAGGGATACACGATATACCGTCGTCACTATCCCAGTGTGTAAGTATTAGATAAATATTTGTATATAACTAAATTGGTCTCACAAGACATACAGTCACCGTCACACTTTCATTTCTGCCATCAACTTCCTTGTCCTTAACAATTGCCAATTTTCATAATCGATTGCAGAAATTCAACATGAAATTATGCACTTGGTACTAAGTAGGTTAAACGAAACATGAATTGAGAATTGTATTTAAATCACCCTCGATGATAACTGTCAGAATGTAGTTATCTATATACTTTTACAACAATAAGAAAAATGAAAGTGGGATTCAGTAAGGTTTATGTCAAACTAATGACAAACTAATGACTAATGACTTTGGTTAATAGCTTGATAGCTTAGGTGTTGATCTCATCCTTGTTTTCTTCAACATCTTGTTTTCTGTTTTGTTTATGTTTTTTGTTTTGTTGTGGTTTTATCATTGGTATGCCCTGTGAAGTTTTTAAAGGGGTCGGTAACATAAAGTGTTGCTCCCCCATAAAGACAAGTCCCATTTCAGATGGCAAATATGAGGGATCAATAATAAAAATTTTAATAATAATAAAGATAATATTAATAATAATAATAATATTAATAATAATAATAATAATAATAATCATAATAATAATAATAATAATAATAATAATAATAATAATAACGATAATAACATTACATTTATATAGCGCATTATGTGAATACTTCACTGCGCTTTACAATATTAATTATTATTATTATTATAAGAAAGGTATGAAGCGGGACATCCCAAGAAAGTGGATACAGGGAATTTTACAGCTAAGGCCTCCATAGCGAAAGAGGCCACTTGTAATTTGACAGCAGACTTTCAGTTCTAGAGAGACAATGCAGTATAAACAATGGGATCATTATTCTTTTCAAGTAACCATTAATTTTAATCAGTCTGTTTTGTATTCACTCTTAATTATTCAAATATATACATAAACCTGTTATGTACATGTATGTACACATACACAAGTAAAAGTCGCAAAAATGGAAATGTATAACCATTAGAATTCCTTACCCAAGCAGCATTTCAGTCGTCTCTGAAAACCACATTACCAACACGTTACCCAACTTGAAAATTAGGCCAAACCCCTCCTGCATGCCCCTCCTAATCGCATATTAACAACATATTGATTACAACGTTAGGTAAACAAAAAATGTTCTACACTAAATACAAGTCTTCTGTCCCACTCTCATCGAGTCTATGGATAAAAGCTTCCAAGGATAAAACAATCTGGTTAATCTCCAAGCCCCAGTGCTTCACTGTATAAAAGGATTCAATGATATAAAACCATTTGTATAATTATATATGACAAAGAGAATGAAAAAACCCAAACAACAACAACAATCAAACACACACACACACAACCCCCCACAAAACACAGTTACGAATAGAACATAATTATGTTTATGTCTTATGATGAAATTGAGTTTGAGTTTGAGTTTGAGTTTATTAACAACATATCACATAAATGACAGTATAATCATTAATATAAAGAGTAATACTGTTAAATGAATACATATACAATACATAAAAAAGTACTTATCTACATGAGATAAATATAAATGTATATACAATAATATGTAGTCATGTTTGTAGATCAATGAATAATCGAGTACGTGATTACACTTAACTGAATGTCATACAGTTGCACTATTTATACTAAGATAAAGTTGCTAATTGGAACTAGAAGTTAGCACAAGTGCTAGTCGAGCCTAGTTCCTTTCTTTTGGCAAGATGCTTGCTTTGTTATTTTTTTATATCAACATTTCAATTTCATCTTGTATTCACAAATATTAAAATACAATACCATGCTTTTATAGTTTACATTTCTTGCAGAGAGAGAGAAAAAAAATATCAAAAGCAGTGAATTTTCTTTTTCAAATTATAATTACAAAAAAATAAAATTTGATTAAAAAAGAATCAATTTTCATGCAACTAAGATTCACTATCACTTGTATGAAGTATACAGTAGAGTGAAAAATTGAAAACATGTGTAGCTGATTTAGTATTACAGAGTACATAACATGAATAGATAAATAGAAGAATAAAAAGAGATGCAAATAAACAAAAATTAAACCTTAATCCTAAGCTATAAAAATCACCCAATAAATGCATGTGATGAATGGAGTACATATAATAGTTGAGTTTTAAGCTCACAACAATTACACTGGAGGTTGCTGGAAAGTTGTCTACGAAAAGCTGACCTTGAAGATGTAAATCTGATTTCATGTGGAAGACTATTCCACAGCTTTGTTCCAACAAACGGAATGCTAAACTGCTGTTACCTTGTCTTACATTTTGGTACACAGATTAACCCATTTTCCTTCCCTCTTGTTGCATATCTGTGCTGTATGATCTGACAATAATTTCCTAATGAGTGTGGTAATATACCTTTCACCAGGTCATACATAAATGTTGATACGAAAAGTTCATGGAGTTGAAAAATATCTAGTATTCCTAGGCTTTGGAAAAGAGGTTTTGAGTCTGTTCTAATCGAACTGAAAGTGATTGCCCTCATTGCCATTTTTTGACAAATATATATACAATTTAGATTGCTTTTGTAAGTACTCCCCCACACCTCTATTCCATAAGAGATGTGAGGCTGTATAAAAGTCTTGTATAATAACACAAGTATATTCTTTGGAACAAAATGTCTTAACTTAAACAAAATGCCTACTTTTTTGCGCATGCACTTGTTTATTTTCTGAATATGTTCTTTCCAAGAAAGATGACAATCAATTTGAATGCCTACAAACGGTGCAACAGATACCTCACTAATGTCTGACCCTGATATTCTTACAGATCCTTTCTGATGTATTGCACGACCTTTTGATTTTATAACCATGTAATTTGTTTTTTGTAAGTTAATTGTGACTTTATTTGCATTACACCACTCCTGGACCTTCTCTAAATTTTCACTTATCAGTTCTAAGTCAATTTCTTTTTGTTTAGTGTCAAAGGTATGAAACAGGTTCGAATCATCAGCAAATAATCTGAAATTGAAAAAGTTTGTGGAGTTAGGTAAATCATTTATATAAATTAGAAATAATGTTGGACCAAGAACAGAGCCTTGAGGGACATCACATGTTATATTCAAATTTAAAGACATCTCATCCTTGTATTGTATAAACTGGGATCGTTTGTACAAATAGTCTTCAAACCATTTCAGAGTTATTCCACGGATTCCGTAATGTGACATTTTTTTAAAGGAGAATTCTATGGTTAATAGTATCAAAGGCCTTTTGAAAGTCAATAAAGATACCAAATGTTACTCTGCCTTCATCTAAGTATTGCAATAGTGTATTTGCGAGATTAATAAGAGACAATTTAGTACTATGTTTCTTGCGAAAACCATACTGATGTTGAAACAAAGCATTATTCGCTTCCAAAAAAATCAATTACACGTTTATTTATTATTTTTTCAAAGATTTTGCCCAGTACTGGTAGGACGGAAATAGGTCTGTAATTGCCTGGCAAATCTTTTTGTCCTTCTTGTAAATAGGTGTCACCTTTGCTACTTTCAACGCATCTGGAAATTTACCTTTTTCTATAGAAAGATTAAAAATATGTGTTAATGGACTTGAGATATATAGTGCAGCATCTTTCAACAACCTTGTAGGTAAATTATCATAGCCACATGCTTTTTTGCTATCTAAATTCTGCAGGTGGCCTTTTACTTCCTTTTCAACAACTGGTTTTAAAAATAGTGAGCTTTCTGTTTTGTTTCCTAAATATTCTGTAAAGTCAGAATGAACACTTGGTATTCCATTGGCCAGCTTTGGACCTATATTTACAAAAAAGTTGTTAAATTCATTAGCTATGTCACTATCACAAGTTATCACTCTATTTTGTCCATAGTCAGATATTGTTAATTTTTCTACATTGGTTCCTTTATTCATCTCTTTTCCACTATACAGCAATTCATTAATGGTTTTCCATGTTTTACAAGTATTGTTCTTGTTAATGAAGAAGAGGTTACTATAATATTGTCTCTTTGCACTCCTTAGGACTGAAGTTAAAATATTCCTGTACCTCTTGTATTCTTCATCTTTCTGGTTACTTTCTGATTCCCTAAGTTTAGAATACAACTTGTGCTTTTTGTTAATGGATTTTAGAATAGCCTTTGTTATCCATGGCTTTTGACCAATATGTTTACTTTTTTTCTTGGAAGGTGATGACACAATTGGTGCATGCTTGTCACAGACTTGCCTAAATATGTCACAAAATACAGAGTATGATTCATTCACTTCTGTACAGTCACTAACATTCTTCCAATCAATTCTATCTAGATCTTCATGAAATTTGTGAACATCATAATTTCTGAAGGTGCGAAATACAAACTTCTTGTATTTTGTTTTATTTGCATTAGTAAGATACTCAAAAGCAACAAATATTGGGAAATGATCTGAAACATCAGTTTCTATAACTCCAGTATGAATGGGAGAAGTCATAATATTAGTATACACATGGTCAATTAGGGAAGAAGTTGTTTTAGTTACTCTGGTTGGTGAAGTAATGAGTTGCTGCAGACCCAGGCATTGCAAAGAAGTAAGAAATTGTTCAGCTTTCACATCTACTCCTTCACCATGAAGAACGTTAATGTTAAAGTCTCCAATCAAAATTATATTTTCTTTATCAACTTTTAACATCTCTAAGGTTCTCATTAAGGTGTTTTGGAATTGATCGATATCAGTATTGGGTTTTCGATAAATAATGCCTACAATAATTTTCCTACCATTTAAAATAATTTCTAACCAGAGACTTTCTGCATTAGATATTTCATGCTCCAGAATAATATACTCTAATGAGGAACGAATATATGCTCCTACTCCACCACCTCTTAACCCACCTGTTCGGCATTTCACCTCAAGGATATAATTATTTACAGATAACATATCTATATTTGGAATGCTCCACACTTCTGACAAAGCAATTATATCAAACTATGCAGTTATTGTGTCTTAAACGAATATACGAAAACTTAGAAATTTTTTTAGATAACCCACGGGACGACAGCAATAAAGCTATCCGCATTCGCTTAGTACTGCCATTTTGCTAATCCAATTTGCCTTTACATTCTGTAATCTCCCCGAGCGTTGCCAAATGTGCTATTTTTGTTCATAAATTAAAGTGTACTTGGCCTATATCATTCGAAAACAAATATTGAGTTGAGTTGGTCCAGCTACATTTTTATATCATTGTGCTTATCATGTAAAGGAAACTGCATAGCAAACCGAAAGCAAAGAGAAAGAAAAAGAGAGAGAAAAAAAATCTTGGCCTGGGTCCCGTTGCATAAAACTTACCATTAATGGTAACTCTGCTATCAGTGGTAACTACCATTGTAACATCACTCAACATTCAATCAAAATCAAGGTAGTTACCACTGATGGCAAAGTTAATGGTAAGTTTTAGGCATCTGGCCAGGAATTTCAAATACCTTAATCAAAAGAAAACGTACAATACGCAAACCACGATAAATGACATGTAATTAGATTTATCGTTTCAAAACGGCGAAATGAACCAGGATAAGAAAATAAAACATAGAAGTGATAACTATAACAAAACATAAAATTTTCATTGACATATGCATTGAGGCATGCAATTTACCTGAAATATGTGTGCTTAGAAAATAAGTTAGATAAACAAAATGTATTTGATGCGCGGCAATCTTACGTGTGTTTCTTGACAAATCGGTTGTTACCATCATAGCTGCATGACGTTAGTGTTTGGAGCACTGTCTGTAAAACAAACAAAAAATAAATAAATAAATGGATATTTTATTAAAGCTTATGATCCGTATTCTGAACTCCGGTTTAACTTAAACCGCGGTCTAAGTGTGTTTAAAACCCAGTCTTAACCTGCCCTTTAAACCATAGTTTTAGAAAATCTCATTCTGAACTCAGGTTAAACTTAAACTCCAGTCCAGTGTGGTTTAACTTTGTACATAAATTCAGACTGGACTTGCGGTTTAAGTCTCTGCCTATGTGTTTCCTTGACTATATCATTATTATTCTCATAAAATGTAAATGTAAGTAATGTGGACTTGACAAATTTAGCTTCTGACGTCATACGTAGACAGGTTTGTCTGTGCATCTAAAATACAAGTTTTCATATTATTTTACTTAAAAGTGTAAATGGGATTAAATACTAATTCTACACCCTAATATTTTGGTTCCGCCTCTATGGAATAAAATGATGATTTTGAATAACTTTGTCATTTGCTTTTTGCGCTAAGCTACCTAAAGGGGTGTTCCAATGATTACCAAATTATATTGTGTCAATTAGAAAAAAAAAATAGTGACGGATTAAAGAGATGAACATCCAGAAAGAAGGATATTTTTCCCAAATATGGGAAGTCCAGTAAGTTGTTATTTTTCTGTCAAAATTTGTTTTTCTGGTCAAACCCATAATTCCATACATATTGACAAGAATAGTATGGGGTATTGACCAAGGTGACTGCGGAGCACTTGTTGTGAGAGCTTATGTCCTAGCACCGGGCAATTGCAACCGGGCATCCTGCTCTCTCTCTCTCTCTCTCTCTCTCTCTCTCCCTTCTTCTCATTCGCAAACACACTCACTTTCTTTCACTTTCCTCCTTCTGCCTCCATCACCGTTCTCTTCATTCTCTATATTTCCAGCAGTGTTGGGTCCATGGCAAGACCAGAGGGTCCGAGATCAAGATCAAGATCAAGATCAGACAGTCCGAGATCCAGATCAAGATCAAGATCAGATATGTCCGAGATCAAGATCAAGATCGAGGTTATTGATGCTGACCTCGAGACTGGTCTCGAGATCTAGATCGATCTCGAGGTACCCAACACTGAGTCGTGTTTTCGCAGATTGGTGAACGATTTTAAAAGCTTTTTCATTTGATAATTTACGCAATAACAATGTTGATCTCGAGCGATCTCGAGCGAAAATTCCGAGAACAGAAGCTCCGAGATCAAGATCAAGATCAAGACCAACACCTTCGAGATCAAGAACAAGATCAAGGCTACTGATGCCAATCTTGAGACTGGTCTCGAGATCAAGATTGATCTCGAGGTACCCAACACTGATTTCCACACCGTCTAGCACTTTCACTTTACTTTCACACTTTATTTTTCTTGTGGGTCGAGGCAAGTGTCCATCTACCTCAACTCATCAGTGCTCTCTTATCAATATTTCGCTACTCGTAATGATGCCTCTAGGAAATTAGTATTATTGAGCGACCCAATCTGAATATCGATAACTATACCTATAAATCGTTGTTTATGTCGAAAATTAATAGGACATCTTTGTGCAGGGAAATGTAACTTACATTTCCCTGCTTGTGGTATAGGTCAGAACAGGGCAATTTTAATGTGTAGGCCTATGGTTATGAGCCTCCCTCACCGATTTTATCTTCGTGGTGGAATTTTTCGGCTACTTATTTTTTAAGGACAGATCTCACCGATATTTTCAGAGAGCCAATCGTTTTGTTCCTTCGAGGTGACGTCAGCAGGTCAGTTCAAGAGAATGATTTAGGCATCGTCTGTCGTGCTTGAATTACAGACCCCTGCCAATTTCATTCGTCAGGTGTGACCATTTTTATCGTTATTTTATATGGGCATACATTATCGCTATCATAATCATACAAATGTGACCAGCCCTTATTGTGTCTTCATGTTTGTTCATAACTGCTAATTTACTCACTAGCATGAACACACAATGATGGTGGGTCGCCACTTTAGATAGGGTTTTTCACTGCTTCAATTTTCAGATTCCACACATCGTATGCTTGCCGATCCATTTAGCTGAAAACCCGGGAAGCTGCTAAAAGTGACACTTCTCCCGACGACGAACACGGCCAATGCCTGATATCACCAGATGGCACTGGATCTCACTAGAGTACCTCTATTAGAGAGTAGTGACATCTCATGATTTGAAAACCATTTTGTTTCCACTGCTATGCAACATTTCTATTCAATTCCGATGAGCACCTGGGTGTTCTCAATAAAAAAAGTCGCTACTCTCTATTTAAAGGTACTCTAGATCTCACCATTTTGGGGCGCCATCAACGTGTGGCAAAATCTATTCCCCGTTCTGTAAACTGCATGGAGAAAGTCTGCTGTTTGATATCTCACACGAAATGTGAACATTACAATGAGCATAATGCGACGGGATTACTGTGTATTGAAATGAGCGAATTTTGTCTTAATTTCAAACCCAGTGAGCTGAGAGAATAACAGAGAGAGAGATTATGATAATTATCATAATTATGATAATTTTGCGATGACAAAGCGGAGAATGGAGATAGGGTGTGTATATGAAAGAAAAAGCTTTGTTACCCAGGAATCATATGGAAAAAATTAATCAGCTCTGTTGCCTCATCAAATGCAATATTTTCTGGCTTGTTATGAATTTGAACAGGGAATAATTTAGGTAAAATACTTGACATAAATCATGTACGTAGGTGAGAAATTACCATGGATAGACCAAGCTTTTAAAGAAGACCTACGGTCAAAGTTCCACATTGAATAAACAACTAACCGACTAAACAACTAAGGAAGCAAAAAAGGTACCTTAATTAAAATCTTTATCATACGCATATTAAATGGTGTGGTAAGTAAATCAGATTCAAGATAAAACAGAAGTAGAAGACTCAGATCATTGACTTCACAACATCAATCACATGATTGATACAGAGGAATAATAGGCTACTATGCCATAAAATATATGCATAATTATCTTAATTATGAACCAGTATTTATTTACGTACCACTTACAACGTAAATTTAATTTTGTTTTTAAAAGCAAATTCATGTTCTGGATTTCATTCTTAATGGTTTCGCTATGCTTATAATACAGTGCGTATATAAAAAAAAGCGTTACACTTTTGAAAAATCTGTCAAAATTACATTTCAAAATATTTGAAAAAAAATTTAATGTCGATATATGCCCAAGAGTCTCATCTATTACATGTCACTGACAAAACAAACTTTCATTCACGCTTGGGCGAACACTGACTGTCTTTGTCCAGAGTGTGAAAAACGGCTTGCGCCAAATTGAAAGAAGAGGGAAAATTAAACCAGTAGTCCGAATACGTACTCCCTTTCAAATAAATTGCTCTTTTGCATAAACTGATGATTATGTTAAGGTAGTCTAGAGATTTTGTGTCAATTTTCTTTCATTATCTTAATGATTTCATTGCTTTATGCATGGGTGTGAATTTACTTCAAGATCTTTTTAAGCACAGTATTCATAATACACAGACACATCAAAACCACATGCTAATCATTCAGTCAAGAAGTACATTAATTAATCTTCAGATCATTCAACCAGTTAATCAATCAAAAAATAATCAATAAACCAATCAATCAATAAATCGATCAATCAACACATCAATACATCAACCGATAGATCAGTTATACAGTCATTCAGTGAGTTAGTCCATCCGTTATTAATCAAACCACTATTCAAGAAGTCAGTCAATCAATCAATCAATCAATCAATTAATCAACAATCAATCAATCGATGGATCAATCAATTAATAAATCAGTTAATTGACCTATCAGTTGACGAATAAAAATGATAGGAGGATTGACGATTTTCCCCTGTGTGAGATTCGCATAGATGTAGTGATCTCATTTTTCAAATGTCCATAGCTTTCTTTTTCCTTGTCAGATTTCTTTCAAACTTTCACCATCCTGTTTTTCTTATTTTTTCTGCTTTCACACAAATCATCTCATTGCCAAGGTTGGATTGCCCTTTAATACTGTAGAATGTTGTGTTGCAGAGGTGATCATCTGTTATTGAGACAGGTGCCGGTCGATCGCTGCAATATCAGACTCGCCCTGTAATGGCTGCGTATAAGTAACTAAATGACTAACACAGTCGTCCACACAGGTCGACATGTAATCGTTTCTAAGCAAATTTCTGTCAGGATCGACTGACAGGGCAGCAACCTACTTAGCCCGGGCCTGATGATACAAGGAAAAAAAACCCAGGAAAGGACATTCAATAAGAATGTATACCACAATAACATTAATGAAGATAATAATACGCATTATAATGATAACAATATTTAAAAAAAACAATTGCAGTTATTGAAATGTAATTGTAATAATGACATTTATTTATGACGACAATACTATCGCACATATTATACTACGATTTAAGGTGTCCAAACTGAATAGATTTGGAAATAACTGTACCCCCGGCATAGTTCCGGCAACCAATGGCGCAGCGTGAGTCCATTCACTGAGAGGGCACTGGTATCATGGGGCGAGGGCACCTGTCTTGGTAGGAAAAGTCAATGCGAACTGACGAGGCCACTGATAAGGGGGAGGATGTGGAATGAGGTCTATCGTCTTTTTTTTCTCCTCCCCCCCCCCCCTCTCCCTTTCCTTTCCTTTTCTCGCTTTTTCTCTTTTTCTTTTTTACTTTTTTTCGCCATTCGATTGCTAACCGTGCCCCCTTCTTTATCTACGCCACTGCTGACATCTATCATCGCCATCACAATCACCATTACCATCGGTGCGTTTCTTGGAATAAATCCTACAATTAGGCCTATACCCACCTATCACTACATCACTTTTCTACTGTTGTAAAAATATATATTCATCTGTCTAAAAAGAATACATTTTCACTTTAAACATGTTAAAGCGGATAGACAATGAATGGTAATAGTGTTTTCCATTTGTAAGAGAAAAATATGAAAGAAACCCTGTATTTGTACATCATCACGGTGATTGTCATTTTATTTATTAACAGTATGCTACATTTGATACTTTTGATGATTAACAACTCAGAAGCTAAAACTCATACTAGACTGAGGTTTTCACATTGTGAAGTTAAAGGATGTGAAATCTGTTTTGAATAATTTATGTTAAATTTTCTACATTGTTAGTCTTACAATAATGCTCCAACTAATATATAATTAGATTTTCATTTTTGAAAAAAATCAAGTCCATACAAATATGTGTGTACCAGTAATTAATTCAGAAAACAACAATACCATTGTGCATCACACTGGTACTTTTTCTGCTAACCTTTTACTATTTAATGTCATTAATGATTCATGACACTGCTTTGAAAGAGGTACTCTGGAATTTCAGCTGCAATGCAGACTTGTCATGATTGTTGCGCTCTAATCAAATCCATGGTACACACAGAGTTTGTGGCCTTGATCTTTCAAAAAGTGGACATCTAATTAAATATTTAGAGCATTATTTTCAGAAGAATAATTCATCTTTAAAATGTGAAAATGTAAGTCTAATCCGACTTTTAAATTCTGAGTTATTAACGATCAAATGTGTCAATTGTTTGTTTTTTTAAACACATATAGTATTATAAGTTGATCACAAGCGGCCGTGCACCTCTCTGCGTCTGGTCTACGACGAATTTTGCAGAAAACAATTGTGTCGGACACATTGTTTTGTACTTTGTTTTGGGTTTTTTTGTTTTTTTGTTTTTTTGTTTTTGTTTTTGTTTTTGAAAGCAAGGAGAGCACTCAAGCAATTTCTGCGTGTGGGGACGTTTTCTGATGAACGCAGATAACAAGTGCGGCCATCGCAAGAAAGTGCACGGACCTACACTTCAATCTGGTCCGGGAGCCTGTCCCGAAAAAGTCATCACATTTTACATATGAGATTTGACCCCTTAACGTAACTTAGACCATCCATGTCATTCACAAAAATATTGTCAGCTCGAACGAAGCCGCCGGGTTTGGCCCCCAGAGCACACAAAAGGGCCCAAAAGTCGGGCCGATTTCAACCCATCTAACATATACGCCAAACTTTGTCAGAAGGAATGTATATGACTATACATTACCAAAACACAAAAACTGACAAAATTTTCCGGCGGGATGGGTTGTCAGACCGCCCCTAAAATTTGGGGGAAAGGTTTTCCCCTTAAGGCCTGTGGACCAAATTTTGTCAGAAGGAAGAGGTGTGGATGTACATTACATAAATATAAAAACTTACAAAAAATGTCTGTGGCGAAGGGGGTGTAACACGCCCCTGCAAAAAACACCAAAGTGCCCCTAAACCGAGCTCTGCTTCCCCAAATGCTCTGGATGTAGAGACCCCCCCCCTTTTTTTTTTTTGCATTATAACCTTAATAATTCCAATGAGTATAATTCAATTCTAGTCAAATTTACATAGTACAATTTTGAGTATTGTAACTTTCTTGTGGTGCAATTTGGTGTCAAATGATAATTTCAATAATAATTTATAAAATTGTGAAAATTGTATTGCTTTCTCCAAAGTAGTCAAATGATATTGTCAGGATTATGTAAACACACCCATTGTCCATCTGCACCTGTTTGACAAAACATAATAGAGGGTCTTGTTAAGTATCTGGGCTATGTGGCTGCCATGCTGAAAGTTACCATTCATGTTAATTACACAAATACCTGGCAAGCTCTCAATTATTCCTTGTCAAACCATGCAAACAGGCGCAGATGAACAATGGGTTTGTTTACATATAATCCTGACAATATCATTTGACTACTTTTTGAGAAAGTAATACAACTTTCACAATTTATGCACACGATATTCAACTTATGATTTCCTTTAATTCAGATCAATCCGCTGCGGAAAGGTCCGTTCATCGCCTTGAATCTTGCATGGTTGATGTTCACGATTGGATGCTCGCACGTTCTCTGAAACTGAATTCAGATAAATGTGAATTCCTTATTTTGTTCTAAAGTGCAGCTTAGTAAAATTGATATTAATTGCATCTCATTTTCTGGCCACACAATTTAGGTGTCACAAACTTGTCGCAATCTTGGTGTTATGTTTGACTCACATATCTCAATGTCTAATCAAATTTCAAATATCTGCAGATCAGTTAGGTACCAATTACGTAATATCGGTTTTATTCGAAAATATTTGTCCAAATCTGCCACTGAAAAAATAGTTCACGCCCTAATTTCCTCCCGTCTCGACTTTGGCAATGCCCTTCTGTTCAATTTACCCCAAAATCTGTTGTCCAAGCTCCAGAAACTTCAAGATGCTGCTGCTCGCATTGTTACTCTGTCCACCAAGCGTACCCATATCTCTCCTGTTTTGCAGTCGCTGCACTGGCTCCCTGTCAAACATTACATTATTTTCAAAATTTTGTTGCTCACTTTTCACTGCGTTCACGGCTCTGCTTCACAATACAATACCTCTTTAATTAAAAATTTCACCCCCGCGAGATCTTTGCGCTCATCCACTTCCAGTTCTCTTGTAATTCCTAAAGTCGCAAAATCTTAGGGGGAAAGATTATTTGCCCACGCATGTCCTAAATTATGGAATATCCTTCCTGAAGAAATCGAAAAGTGTATAACTTCTGATTCTTTTAAAAATCATGTAAAAACCTTTCTGTTTAATTCTTAATTAATTTCTACATGCGCCTTGAGCACTCCACAGAGTGGATTTGGCGCTATATAAGTTACATATATTATTATTATTATTATCATTTTTATTTTTATTATTATTATTATTATTAGTAGTAGTAGTAGTAGTAGTATTTAATAACTTATAACTGAAATGATCATTTGACACCAAATTGCACCCCAAGAAAGTTACAATACTCAAAACTGTACTTTGTAAAATTGATCTGAATTGAATTACACACATTGGAGTTATTAAGGTTATAATGCAAACAAAGTTTTTTTTCCCCTGCATCCAGAGTATTTTGGGCAGCAAAGCTTAATTTAGGGGCTCCTTTTTTTTTTTTGTGGGGGCGTATTTCACCCCCTTCCCGATGGAAATGTTTGCCAGTTTTTATATTTTTTGTAATGTACATCCACACCTCTTCCTTCTGACAAAATTTGGTCCACGGGCCTAAAGGGTAAACAATTCCCCCAATTTTTAAGGAGCAGTCTCACAACCAATCTCGACGGAAAAATGTGTCAGTTTTTGTGTTTTGGTAATGTTTCGTCACACACCTTCCTTCTGACAAAGTTTGGTGCATATGTTAGATGGGTTAAATTCGGACCGACTTTCGGTCCCTTTTTATGGGCTCTCGGGGCCAAACCCTGCGGCTTCGTTCGAGCTGACAAGCTTTTTGTGAATTACATGGATTTTCTAAGTAACTTCAAGGGGTCAAAACTCATGTAAAATGTGGTGAATATTTCGGGACGGGCTCCCAGACTAAGACCCGGGAATCGGTGGGTCATCAGTCGGTCACTGCCCGGTCGCCGTGCGGGGGAAGCTCCCCCACTTTTGCCCAGTTTTTACCTAAAATTGACCGGCGACTGAGGGGAAATCGACATGGCACCGCTCAGGCATCGCTGGGACTTTACAGCCCGCTCGACTTCTCCAGCGGCGCCCGAGCAGGCTACAAATCGGTCGGTCGCCGCCCTGATTGGTGACCATAGCTATACGCTATTCAGAGAAATCTGACCATGTCAGTTGTGACATACGGACATACCCAGAACTGTTGAAGGCGGAACTATTTACAGGACTCAGTTGAAATAGGGCGAGCAAAATACTTCAGACTCTGATCGAATCCAAAGACTCACTGAACTACATTAAAACTATCTTTGATTGTAGTAACTGATGGGAAATCATGCACTCAATCTATTTGAGTATGTAGCCAGACTATTCATTTTCTGTTCTATTTTCTGACTTAGAACATGTCTTCTGTGCAGTGAATTAAAATCTCACCACCAAATATCATTACTTGACAGTTACTCAGTTTTAAAAAATGTAAGAGCCACACAATTTTCATATATGCTCAAGTAATTTCCTTGCATATATTTACATATACTATATTATTCTCTTTTGTCGTTTGGCCTCTGCGTAGGCTGTAATATTACGTTACATATATATCACTGATATTTTTATTCATAACGGTTGAAATCTAATGCCTGTCACCCAATAGCATACCATGACATAATAATCTTTTTAATAACCTTTTTAAAGTCCACTCCAAATTTTATTAAGTTAAACCGAAATGGAAATTATTTTTGCCCAATTGATCGTGAGCCCGGCAGCCACTGAGCAGCGCCAGATCGACGTTGCTCTATACTTTATTGTTGAACGCCAAACAAGGTAGCAGCAACTCCCATCTTTTAACGTCTTTTGGTATGGCGCGGCCGGGGTTCGAACCCACGACCTCCCGGTTGTGAGGCGGACGCTCTACTGACTGAGCCAACACACCGGTCTGACTGAGCCAACACACATGGTACCCTGAGATGGCCCGAGGCGTTGCCAAGTTGCCTGAGGACTTTTATAAGCTTTTTCGCCAACGAATTGAGCTATGTCTCCTTGACAATGATGTTGTTGATGACGTAAAGCAGGTAATTAAAATCAAAATAGCATTGGGAAATGAAGGCCAGCAAAGTATAAATGCATCAGGTCTATCCACTGAGGACCAGAAGAAACCAGCGGTTTGCTTGAATCCCAGTTGAACATAAAATTCAACTTACGCATTCATAGATTGGAACTCATGTGATAACTATCGACGGGTTTGTGACCAGGTGACCAGGTGTAGGAGCAAAGCACAGGAATGTAACTTTGATGCAGAAGAGCGCAGCGAGCGATTATTGGAGCGCGTCAACAAGATTTGAGGCACTTGGACAAGCTAGTGGAAGAAGGCCGCCGATACGAGGCATTGATGGCCGGTAGGCAATCATTACAATCAATGGACTCGACTGCTGCTGTTTCTGCGATCTCCAAATCCCATAACAAATGTGGCAACTGTGGGTTCTTCCACCCTCCGAGAAAGTGCCCTACCTACAAGGATATATGTAAAGCGTGCGGAACAAAGGGGCCCTGTGCGAAGGTTTGTAGGAAGTCGCGGTATATTAGGAGAAGGACAAAACCTCTTGAAAATGCCGACAATCTTCGCGGAGAAGATCAAAGGCAGAACCAATGTCACTCGAGGACAAGGACCACCGACAGACCAGCGAGATCGCAGCACACCCACGCATCACCCCAATCACAGGTTGGTTCTTTAGGTTGGGGACTATCCTCCTAAGGGTGAACGGAACAGTGAGCGAGATTTTCCAAACATAAGCTTCCAGCATAGACGCCATTGAGAAGAAGGAAGCATTTGTCAACACTGACATCCTCTCCCCTAGAAAAAAGGGACAACACCGTCATATTCCTAAGGTAGATACCGGCGCCAGCGGCAACACCTTGCCCATACCTTCTCTTCGCGGTATGTACGGAAACGACTGAAGAAGTGTCTTACAACCTACTCCAACCGGTCTAATGGCTTATGGGGAAATACCACTCCCGTGCATCGGCACTGTGAATATTAGCTGTTGGTACAAGGGCTCGCCTTGGACACACCAGACATTTTATGTTGTAGACGTGAAATGTATTGCGGTCACTCTTCATGTCTTATGGGAGGATCCGAGCCCCAAGGCAGATTGCACGGACTCTCCCGTTTTTTATTATTTTTTTTTCCTATGAAGGACCGGCTAAGAGCCTACCTGGATTAATTCGACGGAGTTTCTTCTACACATCAGGGAGGATGCAACTCCATCCATTGACAAACCAAGGAAATGCAGTATTCATATCTTGGAGAAGCTCAAGGTGGAACTAGTGAACATAGAAAAACAAGAGGTCATCCGCAAAGTCGAACACCACAGCGACTGGTGCAGTTCCTTAACTCCAACGGTAAAGAAGGATGGCTCACCTGGTCTGTGTCTATACTCTAGAAGGCTGAACAATGCCTCAAAGAGGTACCCACACCAGGAACCTACCCCAGAAGAATTGAACCCCACATTCTTAGGCGCGAAGTACTTCTCCAAACGTGGTGCTAGGGCGGTTTCTGGTCTGTATCTTGCTGCCCAATCGCAGGAACTAACTACCTTCATGATTATGTTTGGAAGGTACTGCTTTCGACGCCTACCCTTTGGCCTGTGTGAGAGTCAAGAATATTCCAGCAGCATATGGACCGGATCATAGAATGAGTTCCAGGCTGTGTCTGTATCGCGAGCGATATTCCAGTTGCAGGACGCACCATAGAAGAGCACGACTCTAACCTTCGTCAGCTCATGGAGACTGCCCAGAGAGAAGAACTGCCATTCAATAGCCAGAAGTGCCATAGCAAGACAAACATCCATAACTTCTTCGGATCCATGTACACGTCTGACAGAATACGCCCATATCCAAGTAAGATTTAAGACGTGCATGCAATGTCTTCACCTCAGGATAAAGATGCTATCTTAGAGGACTCATGAACTATGTGGACGCCTACATCCCGAACTTTTCTGAAAAAGCTGCTCCTCTCAAAGAACTTATCAAGAAGGACGAGCCCAGTACTTCAATCCGAAGAGACCAACCTCTCCAGAGGTAGATGCTTCCCAGAAGGCTCTTGGTGCCTGCCTACTGCAAGATGGAAAACTGGTGGCGTTTACCGGAAGGAGCCTTTCACCAGCCCAAATCAACTACTCAAACAAAGAGCGGGAAACCCTCGCCGCGGTCTTTGGTATATAAAGATTCCACACTTATATTTTTGTGAAGGGGTTCACGGTAAAGACGGACCATGAAACGTTAGTGATGATCTGGAAGAAGCCGCTCTCAAGTGCTCCATCGCCACTCCAGCGCCTCCTAATCAAGATACATGGGTACAACTGCGATGTCCGGTACAAGCCGGAGAAATTGAGATGGCGTATCATGGTTTCGTTTTGTAGTTTTTAGACCTGATTATACTGGATTGTTATGCAGATTTTAATGCCAATATATATATATATATATATATATATATATATATATATATATATATATATATATCTATACATATATATATATATATATATATATATATATATATATATATATATATATATATTTCTTCGTCATATGTCATTCTTCTTGCTCTTCTTTCATCATTAATTGACATTATTTATGGACTATTTCTCTACATTAACCGTCATTTAGAGTCAAATGTCAGTACTTCTTTTGGGACTGTCGTCATTATCATACCTTTAGTCCCATGGCTAAGCCTCTGCGTAGTAACAAATACAGTGGTCAGCCAGGGACATCGTCCTTTAGGTTCAAATTGCCGAAATTGACTACCAAAAACAGTATAAAATACCCCTTGGATCTCATCCTAAAGGTTCATGACACTGTGCCTGATGAATTATCTTCTATCGACCTTTACTTGAGAGAACTGACACAGTTTAATCCGGATTTGAAAACCGAAATTTGTCGCCATTTTGTTTTGTTGTATACATCCACGGATGTTGTTAATGAAGTAACTGAAGAAGGAAAAACGAACAATGGTTCTATTTTGAGCAACGATTCTACTGTCATTGATAGATTAGAAAACCTTTGTCAGATTTGAAATCTGAATTGTGAAGAGAACAATAATATCTGCATGTGATGCAAGTGCCTGCACCACAGAGTAGACCAGCTTTGTATGGAAATGGAGAAGGTGCTGCATATACCATAGAAACATTACTTGACAAACCACCTGAAAGCAGACCGCCCAACCTTCCTTCCCATGTACCCATCCAGCCATCTTACCAAGCAACCTATCGCCAGGAACATCCCTCTCAGCTTTTCCTCCTCTCCGAAATTAACCTACATCTCCTGGTAATTCTCGCCGTCCTCCTCGTCAGCCATCTAATACACTCATCCCTCTTCAGCCACCCCATCGCCCTCCCATGAAGAGTTTTCCATCAGTCCCGCCCACCCGATCAGCCCCGCTACAGCCAACGCAACTTCCCCAGTTTCCTTACCAACCGACGCCCCTTCTACAATACACCCAGTCACATGATCGCACACACCCCCAAACACTCCCTTCAAGACCACAATACAACGCCATGCCAATGAATCACTCTCAATAGACCTGTTCACAAATATATTCAAATTTTATGCATACTTTTAAAACAAAGGTTGTTTTTGACAACCTGAAACTTGTGAGAGGTTTTGTCAGACATAGCAATAATTAATGTATGCAGACTGGAGTATTGTATTTCATTCATTAATAACAGGTTAATGGAATATCTCGTTACTAGGTCCCCAGGAAAGAAACATCCATAAAATTTGAATAACTTTGTAAACAGGTGTATTCACATTGTATGGACGCCCTCCTACGCTTCAATGTTCAGCGCTTCTCCCCGAACTATTGGTAGTTTCATTCAAGGATGTGAAAAATGTGGAGAGCTGAACCATCGCGCTCAAGGATGTAGACACGGGGCTCCACTCCAGTGCCACCAATGTTCACAGCTTGGTCATACGGGACCAAGAAGAGAGTGCCCCTGATGACAAATAAATATTCCACAATACAGTAAGTGAAGACACAAATAACACTTGTATCAAATCTGTCATTCCTACAAACAATTTTTCACAAAATCAATTCAACCAGTGTTCAAAGTCACTTATTCTCGTAGATGGCATAATCCCTATACTATCGGAAGGAATGTATCTTTGCACTTGAATACTAGAGGCTTAGTTAACAAACTGAATCACTTCGTTATATTTTGTCTAACAATACTATTGATATTCTTTGCCTTAATGAAACTTTTTGTGACTCTTCTATATCTGATAGTGAGATTTTTTTCTCAACGGTTTAAGAGTTGAACGTAAAGATAGAACACGTCACAATGGAGGAAAAGCTGTTTATATATCTGATAATATTTTTTTTATACTGGAAGAAACGATTTGGAAAATCAAAAACTTAGAAATGATGTTTTCAAATAACTTTACCCTTTCAGAAAAATATTTTTATTATGAATATTCATAGACCACCTTCTTCTGATGTTTCATTTTTGGAAACAAATTGAAGAAAGCTTAGAATTAATATGTCAGTCTAACTCTTCAATATATGAGGTACTCGTTTTTGGAGACCTTAATTGTGATTGTAGTAAATTGAAGGATATGCGATTATTCACAAATTAGATTATTTGATGGGCTCGTATAATTTTATTCAATTAATTGATACTTTTACTTGTGTTACGAGTAATTTCAGTACCCTTATTGATCTTGTTTTTACTACATGTTCTTAAACAATTGTTGAACATTGTTGTATACTAACTTATGTTAGTGATCATTAAATGGTTTATCTTTATCAAATAACCAAAGAGACTGTCCCTAAAAAAGACTTATTTTGGATCTTTAAAGTATTTTGATGAGGACGATTTGTATGCTTTGTTAGAGTCAGCACCTTGGTCACATTTATATAATATTGGTAATGTAAATGAATTTTGGAATATCTGAAAATCAATTTTTACTTTCATTTTAGATAAAGTTGCTTCAGAAAAGTCAGTTCGTGTTAAAGTTCAATCTCTTCATGGATTACATCACATATTAGAAAACTGATGAGGAAACGCGATAGAGTTCATAATGATTTTTATTAAAGTAAAGAACAAGGTTAGAATGCAAACAGATTTTTCTTTAAATATATTGTGTGAAGATCTTTGAATAAACTCTAAAAATTTCAGGAATGAGGTCGACATATCTGTGACGAATAGTAAAAACGAATTAAAAAAAAAAAAATAAATAAAAATGTAAATGATGTTCAAAAATTAAAATCATTATTAACAAAAAAAAAGCTTACCACTTCCGTCTATTAGTTATGACAATGATATGGTATTTGATTACGATAATGCTATTGCAAATGCTTTTAATGATTATTTTATTCGAATAAATTCAAATTTTCAGCAAGAGATGAATGCTAAAGAAACCAGTAAAGGGTATACTATTGTATGTTGCGCTTCTAATTCTGTTTTTTAAACTTTGTTTCTCTTGAAGAAGAATTTGTTTAGAAATTGATATCAAATTTATATGTAAACAAAGCAACAGGGTCTGATGATATTAATGTTAAAATTTTCCTAAAATCTAATGCTATCATTGTACCTTTTATTACAAAAATAATTAATATGTATTTTGCAACAGGGGCCTAGCTACCCTAATGATTGGAAGTATGCAAATGTTTTTCCATTATTTAAAAAAAGGTGATATAAATTTTGTTGGTAATTTTCGACCTATTTTACCTGCTGTAAGTAAGATAATTGAAAGGATTGCTCATCAGCAATTGTATGATTATTTAGTGAACAATAATATTTTAAGTAAGTCACAGTTCGGATTCCAACCAGGACATTCTACATATGCGGCTCTTGGGTCTTTAACGGATAGTTGGTTACACTGTATAGATAAAAGCCTTATTGGAGGGGCTCTCTTTGTTGATTTATGACGCGCTTTTGATACTGTTAATACTGCGATATTATTGAACAAATTGAAGAAAGTAGGTTTGAGTAATTTGTCCTTGGAATAGTTTGATTCTTATTTTAATGATAGAAAGCAATATGTTGCAATAAAGAATGCTAAATCAAGAGATCGAAATTTTTATATTGGTGTTCCACAATGGTCTATTTTAGGTCCTTTACTTTTTTTCATATTGATGATATGTTAGATGTTTTTAAACAAGGAAAAAATGAAATGTACGCTGATGACACTACCTCTTAAGCAAGTGAAACCAACTTTTTAGATGTACAGACTAAACTTCAGAATGGTTTTAATGCTATAGGTAGATGGATATTTTGTAATAAACTGTATATGAATGTTGATAAAACAAAGTTTATGATTATTGGGAGCAAACAAAGTTTAAATATTCGCAAAATTATTTCATTTCTATGAAGTATGAAGATATTTGTATTGAACAATGCAAGAGTTTTAAATGTCTTGGTATTTTTTATCGATGACAATCTTTTATGGTCTAATCATGTAGGTTATTAATGTAGAAAAGTATTTGCAGGACTTGCCATGCTCAGGGGAGTAAAGGTCTATGTTGATGAAACTTAAATGAAATTGTTATAAACACGTCTTATTCAATCACAAATTGATTATTGTTGTGAAATTTGGGGGAATATATCTTTAAGTCATATAGAAAAGATAACGAAATTACAAAAGAAAGCTCCCAGATTGACTTTAAACTGCAATATATATACTTCATCCAATGAATTATTTGCTCGCCTGAAATGGATGCCTTTTAAGGAACGGGTGAAATATTTTAGATGTATATTAGTTTTTAGATGTCTTAACGATTTGTTTGCTGATTTATACATAAGTATTTTCAAAGAAGTCTCAACGAGGCGTAATATTAACCCTCGACAATGTGCTAATCATGACCTTATAATGGGTAAATGTCATACTGAATATTATAAGCATGCAATAATGTTATGAAGTTGCAACTCTGTGGAATAATTTGCCGATAAATATCAAACAAACTAGTAATTTAAACAATTTTAGATTTTCCCTGAAGAACCATTTTTGGAATATAAGTTAAGATATTGCTGAAGAAAATATGTCACTGTTTTTAATCAACATTATCTTTCTCCTCCCAAGGTTTTCTCTCTCTTCTTCTTCTTCTTCTTCTTCTTCTTCTTCTTCTTCTTCTTCTTTTTTGCTCTTCCCCCTACGTTTCCACCACCTCTCTCTCTCTTTCTCCATGCCTAATTCTTTTCTCCCTCTCTTTCCTTTCTCTGTCTCTCATTCTTTATATTTTCATTGTTTATCCTTACCCACATTGGCAAGCTTAACAGTTGTGCATGGGTATTGGACGGACGAGGGGGCTAGCGAGGGAGGCTGTGACCTGGCCGGCAATCAGTCAGGAAAGCCGCTTGGTAAAATCATGCGATGACCTGCCCACACAATCCATAGGACCTTTTGAGCACCACGACATTCTAACCGCACCATGGACCAAGCTTTCAACAGATCTGTTTACGTTGGCTGGAGAGGATTATTCTCATAGCCGACTAACACCGATTTCATATTTTATCTCCTCTATGCATGTATACCAATACAATATTCTTCAGATTTATTGGTAGCGTGAACAATAATAACTTTTCCTTTTCTTTCTTTGGACACATTAGAACAAACATTACAGGAAGGAATTACCATTCTAAGTACCCTGTTGTCCAAAGGATGACAAGCACATCCAGCGAGATGATTGCAAGGGCCATCAGTGGAACATTCAGCCCCTTTGGAGTTCCATGTCAGAAATTGTCTCCGACAATGGACCACAATAAAGTGGAACGGCCTTTGCAGATATGTGCAAGAAGTGGGGGATAAAGCACACTACTTCGTCTGGCAGATGCCCCCAGTCTAATGGAAAGGCCGAAAGCATGGTAAGAACAGTAAAATATATCCTCAAGAAGTGTAGAGAGAATAAACAGGACGTGCAGATCGCCCTTCTTCACTTCCATGCCACCCCATTAGGCCCAGGAATGACTTCCCCTGCGGAACTGCTGCTCGGAAGGCGGATAAGGACAACCCTGCCGGGTCGTCACCCTTTCCGGCACCCACGGTCAGATGAGACCTATGACCAGCTGATGAACAACCAAAAGAAAATGAAAGAAAGTCACGATAGACTCGCTGGTCCGGACTTTCCACCACTTTTGGGAGGACAGAAGGTCCGAATTAGAAGCCAAGACCAATCGTGGATGCCAGCCGAGGTGACCAAGATCTGCGACGAACCAAGGTCATATACGCCTCAAACTCCCAATGGAACCAAGCTCAGGACAAATCGATCCCACATTTTAAAGGGAGATGCCTAGCCATACGCATTCATTACAGAACCAGGAAGGAGAACCACATGTTCGAAAACGTGCGCTTCGAAGATGACGCAGTAGCACAACCTACACGAACCCATGACCCCCCCCCCCCGACCAATCATAAGAGCAGGAAATCCAAACGAACAATCATATATTTATAGCACTAGATCCGTCCACCAGTACGATATCAAGAGTGTTAATACCTACCTGATTGTTAGTCATTTTGAGTTACTTGTTCAGATATAATTATGTGTCAAAATTTTACAATAGCCAACATAGTGTAACATAGTTCTTGTTTGGTGACTACAAAGTACAGTGTAGCACGCTTATGAAAGTATTCTCATGTATTAGGTATTCGCTCAGGATAAGGTTAAAAACATATTGATATTTTAGGTGTAATATCAGTCTATCTTGATATTGTCTGATGTTACATGTTCGCATTACCGACAATAGCATGTCCATATATCTTAAAAGACGAACGCCCAATTTCTGAAAACTATATCTAAATAAGAATTCTGTGCTAAGACGGATCTTATGCATGGATTACTATCAAAGAAGTGTTCTTGATTTTTTCTTATTTTTTCTGTGTCGAAACACTTATGTAGAGTCACTCGTATATCTAATTTCTGGTATAGATATAACATCTTGAAAAGAAAAAGACAAACAGAAGAGCAATGTTGAAACATGCCTCATGTAAAGTCATAGTAACAGTTTATGATGGAGATTCGGAAACATTATATAATTATGTTCTTAGAATTAGATTTTATTTGAGTTTAAGATGTTATTGTATTCATTTTGTAGAAAACATATAGAAGACGAAAGAAAGAACAAACAAACACGCATACTGATTCGCACATTTCTTTTTATTAGATGAAAAGATCAGTGTACATTCAAAACACGCATAATAGGACAGGTACCTGTTACAAAGCTCTGTAAAATGGTATAACAGCTGGGAGATAAATCATGAATACAATACATAAAAAAGAACTAGACTGGGCAATCATACATAAAATGCCCAATAAATGGGAAACAGAAGAAGACCGATACATGGCCATGAAAAGCAAACAAATTATAGACATAACACAATTTCCATCGAAAAGAAAGCATTGAAAAATATTGCAAATACAAAAAGCTGGAAATAGTAATAGGAAAATAGTAACGATTTAAAGGAGTAAACTTTACAAAAGACGGAACAAGAAGGACAAAGTGACAGGTTAGGGTTAGGACGGGAGGTTGGGAAAGGGACAAGATCTGGAAGGTTTCATTTAGTCTATAGATTTTGCTACACAGGTAAACAAAATCATCATCAGGATCACTGAGGGATCAATGTTCATAAAAAGCAATTGAACATATCTTCATAATAAGCAAGTACTACATGTATGTGTTTGTTTATGAACTGTGTGAACGAGTAACACAACAGATGATACAAAAAATATGATACACTTTCAAAGAAGATCTTGCTGCCATTAACTGGGAAATGGTATTTAAATCAAAAGATCATCGATCATCGCTTATTCTAATGCTTGCATTTCTCGCTCAAACATATTGTCGCTGAATTCACGAAGTGTCACAACCTCCCGCGGATCTTTCAAAACGCATTCCGAGAAAAACGCGATTCGAATCTTGTCTACCCACTCATGTAGAAAAATAGAGTTGTTCATGTGAAATAATAACAGTGCAAGGCTGCAAACATTCGTGTCACTTCGTGAGAAAAATAATATGCGTAATCTGGTAGGCACCGTATGCGTTTTTGTATTCGCGAAGTGACAAGATTGTCCGTGCCGCGCTTACACAATAATTCGCTTTTCACTTTTTGCACGAAGTGAAAAATTAGACGCGCGCGTGTACCGTGCGCGCAATTTATTAATACGTGCGCTCCATTCACCATAACGTAAAAAACGTTCTTGTAACTTCGTGAATTATTTCATTTATTTATTTATTTATTTTTTTTTATTTTTTTTTTGGGGGGGGGGGGGTTCGTGTCATTTTGATCATACTGTTTTTTTAGCAGAATAAATCAAAATTGATACTTGAAACTTTGTTATGTGATAAACGATGGAAATCAGAGGCTAAAAATGGAAAAAAAAACAATAAAAAAACGAAATTTGATATTGTACGCCATTTTTGGTGTTCGTGCCACTTCGTGAATTCAACGACGAATTATGTAATAAACATGCACCGTTGGTTACTAAGCATTTAGGAAAGAGAAAGGCTGTTAATTAAATCAAATCGTTGTCAGGATCTTCTGGATAAATAACAAAAGTATAGAAATGTACTGACCACTAAAACCAATGACTTTCGCGACATAAAACTTTCGCGAATTGTTAATGACAACCAATTTTGCAGCAAGAGACTTTCGCGGATTTCAATAATTTCATGTTGTTTCAATCGTAATTAGATTATTTCGCGGCATGAAACTTTCAAGAATCTCGACCACTTGCAAAATTCGCGAAAGTTTCATGCACACGAACATTTCTGGTTTTACAGTATATAAAAAAAAAAAAACAACAACAACAACAAACAAACAAAACAAACCAAAAAAAGAAATCCGAAAAAAGGATTACTACTGCAATTTGTTACATGATAAAAAGAATGAACAAAAAAAAAAAACCACAAAAAACATGCGCTATTATCAATGAATCGTTAGCTAGTAAAAATAGATTAGGAAGAAGTGTAGAGGTGGACAGACTTGTCAAGCATGTTCATGGAAAAGGTAAGCAACTGATATATGTGTCTGACATTGTAATGAATTCAATGACTTCTTTGTGAACATTTGACCGAATTTAGCTGATGAATTGCCAAATGGAGCTAGAACATAATGGTGAATATTTGAGGCTGAATACTGAGCATTCTTTATTTTGGAAACAAATAACTGCGGTCGAAGTGAGAAGTCAATTATTGCTACAAGATACAAAAAAAGGTTGTGGTGACGATAATATTCCAGCAAAATTAATTGAAGATAGTGTTTCTTAAATATCAAATCCACTTATTATTAGAGACGAGCAAGGTTCCAGATGAAATGAAAATTGCAAAGGTTACTCCCCTGCATTAAGAAAAAGGGGGATCGAGGGAGGATCCATGTAAATATACATAGATCTGGATCGGTTCTATTTGTCTTAGGTAAAATATTTGAAAAATTGATAAATAACAGACTAGTAATTTCTTAGAAACAAATGATGCATTCTATTTCCATCAGTATGGGTTTCGGAAGAAATATAGTACCAAATTATCATTAATCAATTTGATATTATAAAATGCAACTTTGAAGTATATAAATGAGGAGAAACATACCCTCTTTGTTTTCATTTACTTTAAGAAAGCTTTCGACACCATTAATACTTCTAGTAAGCTCTCCAATTACTGCATTCGAGGGTTACCACTTGAATGGTTTCAAAACTATCTTAGCATGCTTAGTAACGGATATCAGTCTGTTCAGTGTGGTCAAACATTGTCCAAAAAGAAGGAGATACAATTTATTTCATGGTGGTTGAGAAACCATTATGTTTTGAATGAAAATCTGCAGAGTGCGCTGAAGAATTGTCATACTTGCTACTATAAACAAGGGTCCTTTGATCTTGTTTCGAATGTACTCGGGAATTAATCATCGTAGATTCAAACTATATGTCTATTCATTTTGAATAGATTCTCATCAGAAGTACCCCTACCTACGATTCTTTCTATTCAAATTTGAATAGATTCTATTCATATCTGAATAGATATTTTGGAGAGAGTAATCTTGTTTCGAATGTTGTCAGAAATTATCAATCTTTTAAATGTGTACCAACCCACGCATCAAATGCATAACATCTCCCGACAGAGAGAATAGTCAATGAGCAAAACTCGAGATGTGAAACTCGCATTTCTTAACCTCCGCTAAAAATCGTTCTGATGTATGTTACTTTCAGATATTGCAAGCTCGTTGAATTATTTTGTCAATTAGAATGCAATTTCGTTTCAAGAAACGTAATAAGACGTGGAACTGTGTAATTTTATCCTGTTTTTCCGAGATTACTTACCTAGAAATAAAATCTTGTTATAAAACCCCCCGATTAATATGGATAATCGAAGCCGTTATCTTCAGTATATACAAACAGAACTTTCACTTTACTACAATTTGTCTAGACGATTTGTTTCACGATTAATCCGACATAATTAAGCCCCCAAATGGTTCTTATTTGGTTATGTAAAAAATTATGTAAAAGATTTGCGATTATAGACATCTACGAGAAAGGGCGTTAAGAATTAATTCAAACTTCAGTGTATTATCATTATTAAAACAATATTTTAGCATGGGCGCAAATCCAGGGGACAGGGGGACATGTCCCCCTCCCCCACCTTTTTTGAATAACCTTTTTTTTTGTTGCTTGTCAGAGAATGTTGTAGGAAAACTAAAACAAACAACAAAATGTGGTAACCTTTTTTTTTTTTTGGGGGGGGGGGGGAGGGGGGGGGGTTGCCAGAAAAAAAAAATTCAGACATTTTGGAAAGGTACAAAAGTTAAATCATGTGGTGACACCCCCCCCCCCCCGAATTTCAAAATAGATTTGCGCCACTGTATTTTAGTATATGTACCGATTGTATAAGACTATAACACTACGAGATTTTGTATAATAAAGAAAGTGAAGAATACTGGTTGATAAAATCAACATGTGTCTATTATTTTGTTAACACAAACCTTGTGATTCTATTCTGTTACTAACAGTAGCTCCCTGGGGACATCCACAAACATTATTTTTTATGACTATTCATCAAAATATAATATTTTGTTAATATATTCATTTGTGGGTAATATATTTTGTGATTCTATTCTGTTACTAACAGTAGCTCCCTGGGGACATCCACAAACATTATTTTTTATGACTATTCATCAAAATATAATATTTTGTTAATATATTCATTTGTGGGTAATATATTTTGTTAGTGTAGTATTTTTACAAAGATGAAAGCATGATAACAACTTTGTCTTTATTATGTCATTGATCCAGTCGATTATATACGCCCTGTGCTTTCGGTGTAACGAAATAATTGTCATGGTGGTTTAGTCTTTCTTTAAGCCATAATGCATCAACAAAGGATATGTACTTTATAACCACCATTTTAACGATTTACGTTGTGTTGCTCGCACTACTTCAGTGGTTTCTATAATCGTAATGACATCACAATGTCACTTGCGACGTAATTTCCTACCTAGTGGTCTCCACATATCACGGTTCCCATAGGTCCCTTGAGGAAGAAGAATTGCAATTGTCTTTTCTTCATTTCTCAGAGCACCTTGCGCTCCTCCACCTTGCTCCTGTACTGCAGCACCCCTCTGTCTGGGACTCTTGTTCGTGGTATTCTGTGGAAAGTCATTGGCTTTCTGATCTGGGAAAGCACTGTTCTGGAAAGCAATATCTCCCTTCAAAAGTTGCGCGTAACCATCGTTATTCAATCTGACGCTCTTCTTTCCTCCGCTGCCTTCGACCTCCTCATGGACACATTCTTCCGATCCTAAAGAGGTAGGACGACCCTTGGTTGTAAATGTCGCATACGAATGGATGACGTTACCTTCTGTACTCTCGTTGCCGGTAGATGAACTGCAGGGATTGGGAGGTGCTGAGTCATCCTTAGTTGTTGTCCTCGTAATGATACTGGAGTAGGTATGTCCTTGGATGTTTGAGGATATTGTTGCATCCTGCAGACCGAGGCCATTTTCTACGGGCAGATGTGGCAAACCTAAAATATGACTGCTGCTTAGTTCACCAGCGTCCACAGTTCCAATAGAATACTCGAGAGTGCTACCAACTATCAAAGTCTGAGTACTTTGACTTACACTTTCAATCGGTACTACTGGTCCGGGGTCTGTGATATTTGTGCTAGCGTTATCTCGGCTTGCAGGTATTCTACTTCTAAATTTGCGACGGGTTACCCAGGATCGCACAGCACTGTGGAATAAGTTTTAAAAACACATGGCTGTATATTCTGATACTTCTGATCGAAATCAACGAAAAAATACGAAGATCAGTTTCATCTCCTATTACATCAGATCATAATATTGTGGCAGTTCTAATGATTCTTTTGATTTATGTAATTAAAAACACGTAGTACGAATTTGTTGATTAAACAATTATTACGTTCATTTATGTAAAATTCCCCTGTCTCGCATTAATTTTTATTTGAATTATTTATTTTCCACTCATGGGTTCGATCGCCCTTGTCAGCTTGTCAGTGTTATTTCCAGAAGTTTCTCTTAGATAATTGAAGAGGTTATCGTTGTTGTGTAACCAGGCAATTGGTTCTCTTTAACTTTTAAAGGAAAATGCAAACTTAATGGCAATTTCTTCTAAAGAAAGAGGAAAAATTAGAAAAGCAGAATGGTGAAAGTTTGATTGAAATCAGACAAGCAATAAGGATGTTATTAATTTTGGAAATTTGTAATCTCTATATAATATGGGAATTTCATATTGGCCGAATCGGTAAGCCACTGTGATGAAGTGGCGGGCATCCCCCCCCCCCCTCCCCCTTTTTTCCTCTTTTACTTTACGTTCATTTTGTACTTTTTACTTTTTGTCGACAGATACAATACTACTGATTGCCTCACATTCTTAATGATATACCAGACTTA
Organism: Heliocidaris tuberculata; assembly: GCA_025618425.1. Lineage (NCBI taxonomy): Eukaryota > Metazoa > Echinodermata > Echinoidea > Camarodonta > Echinometridae > Heliocidaris > Heliocidaris tuberculata. Next base: position 30,634,839 of record CM046841.1, read on the forward strand.
CAAACAAAGTATGATGAGAGACAATACCACGAGTATTACTGCCACATCGATGACGATCCGTAACCCATCTGATGAGAGAATAGTTAAAGGACGCATTTGTTAAAAGTGTCAAGAACAAATTGCAATGAATGTGGTTGTCAATCTTAGATGTATATGTATATTGATCATGTTGATGTGATGATATGACCGACTGATAGCCCCAAAATATATCACCTGTCATTTTAAGAAATATCATGCCAAATGTTTTGCAGATCAAATCAATGTCACTGTCTTCTTTATTCATGTAGTAGTACACAAATACCTAGCGAAAGTAGATAATTTCATTCAAAGTACACTTTAATACCTGAAATTACGATTACTTAATACATTTCGATGGCTAAAATTATTCACTGAAAAATGGCATGCCCATCTGCCATTCTCCATCCACTGACTGTGTTTGTTCTCTGCATTCATTTCTGCAAATTAAGAGCTTCTGTCTGCGAGAATCAGGCAGGGGTCGGAAGATGGGGGTCGGCAAATTGGACTCATATTTTAAAGTTTGATCGAGTCCTTTGAAGCATTTTCAAAAATAGCTATGAAACCGCTCCACCATTCCTATCTGTGATTTTAGCCACCCCCCCCCCCCCCTATAATGGTATTGTCAGGTAATTGACAGCGGAGTCGGGGGAAGAGTTGTTTGCGTGAATACATTTCCTTGTATATACATGAATATGGTTCGTTTTACAGAATATTCGTGGGCACGGCTATCATGAATCCTAAAATTATTCAAACTGAAACATTAAACTTTATATACATGAAGAGAAATGAATTACATACCACCTTCGCTGGTGGTAACACATGTAGGAAATACCCCGTCATAGTGCTCCCAACCTCTGATTCCATAAACTGTACGTATAAAGTAGATCCATTGAATTCACACACTGGCAAGCGGTCTGTTGTCATATTACATCCTACAGGGAGAAAGCTCTGCAAATTTGCCGGTCCTGAGTTGCGTAATGTTTCCGTCATGTTGTAAACTAGATTATTTAAAATTGATAAATGAATTAGAATAAAAGAGTCCATCACTCATATGGAAACTTCCAAATGAATTAATTAAACAGAGGAAAACAGAATAAACTCCTAGAACAAACATGACAAGCTAACATTATTTTTAATGATTACATGTTCCCTTGTTTAAAAAAAAAATGGATATTGGAAAGTGGAGATGGAATTGCTGTGTGGGCAAGAAGGGTTTGTCAATTTTGAACCAGTTTATCAAAAAAGGAAAAAAAAAAAAAAAAAGAAGGGAGACAAGGGATCAAACAGCAAATAATTTTACTACTTGGCGGAATATTAGACCCAAAAGTTTTAGAGCACAGTCAAGGTAAACAACTAAAGAAACAAATCACTTTTAAATTCTCTCTTTATCTCTCGCATGTTACAATGTTATAGTATACTTTACATTGTACTTTTTGTCCTCAGGAAATCATACTCGAGATAAAACAAAAGTAGAAGACTCAGATGCTAACACATGTATACTGCCTTAATTGACTAATTGACTTCATGAAATTACTCCCATGATTGATACATACGGAATAATGTCATTCCATGAGATATATGCATGATCATTCATATTACCACTGTATCAATGTGCCAAACTTTAGCTTCAAGTCACTTGAATAGTGCGAGCGGTCTCCACATATTTGGAGTGGATTGCTATCGCAAGTTCTGTTTCAGCGATGTTCATCCGCTTTTCTAACATCTGCTAGTTTGTCGCTGCAATAGCAGGTTCGACCTGAGATGGCTGCATACGAATAATTTGTATTGCTGCAAAGACTCACACAGTCGTCCGTGCTGTTTGACGTGTAATCGTTTCCAAACACAGTCTGCCATTTTGGACCGACAGGGTAGCAACCTACATAGTCTGACCCTGATGATATAAGGTAAAAACAAGAAAAGGAACTTTAATCAGAATGTGTACCATAATAAAAACAAGGGAGATGATTATTATGCCTTATATTGATAACAACAATGAAAAAAAAAGAAAGAAACAAAATAGCAATAATCAAAAATGAAATTTTATAATGATAAGTGTACTATCGCATATCTGTAACAATTTAAGGTTTCCGAACTGATTTGGCCAGAGAGCTCCGGCAACCATCATCAGTACACAATGCATTTCATGGAATATATCCTACCAGGTACCTGCTTGCTACACAACTTTACTCCTGTTGTAACAACATGAGCAATGCATTCCATTATTTCAAATATTAAATATAATTATGGTGATAGTGTTGCTAAAGATATTTTTGTGATGTATGGGTTGACTATGTATGTCATCTCCATGAAGCCCATTGTAAATCTATAATGGTAATAGCAATGGTGACATTTAGATAGTAATTAATACAAATGTTTCTAAGTGCTGTATGTTGCATCGGCTTTAGCCCAGCTATCTTGATAAGGAAAGCTCTAGCATTCATCTACTTTCTTGCTACCTGACCTGGGTGTAAACTGGCAAATGAAGATTTAATGTCTTGACATAATAACGTGTAATATTTTATAATAAGTTGTGATATCAGCCATCCTTTTACTCTCATGGCTCTGCTGCCAGGTTTGCAATATTCAATTCAATTCAACTTTATTGTCCATAAATCATACATGGAAGTTTGTTTTGTTTACATGCATATTACAAATAAATACAAAAACAGATACAAATGATGGATTTAACAACGACAGAATTAAAATCAATGATATTAACTACCTGTTTGTTTACTACGTTTATATTGAGAAGATAATTATTTAAAAAGTTTACATTCAGAAATTATGAACAGTAAGTTTAGATAATTACACACCGTAATACTACTCGTTATGGTTAGTGGACTTGTCAAAGAAAATTACGCCTTTTCACTTGAAATAAAAAGATGTTCCAGTTCTTTCCAGGATTCAGTTTCAAATATTCACTTTGCAATATGGACGACAAATCACATCAGGGATCAAGTGCAAGGTTTTATTTCAATTTACACAACCACTTTTTTTCGAGGAAATTCAGTCAATACATAAAACACATGACAGGGTTTCCTGATTTCGTTATCGATTGATGAATGTTTGAAATGCTTGTAAATCATTGAAATGCACTTAGTGTTGACCTGAGTATGCTTTTCCGAGACCTGTAATATTAGTAACTCCTTCATTTAATATTACATGTACAACCAATCTGAGCCACTGACCGATGTTTGACATAATCAAGCATTAGGCTTGATATACTGTTGCCCATGTTGAATGCTTTCTTTAAGCTGCTCATAAGCAAGGCATATTAAGCTGTTGACATTTTGCTTGCATGTTATTTTCCTGGAACCTTTAAGTTAACCATTCTTAGCAAATCCTATGTAAATCCCTTTTTAGGCCCTTTTATAATCTTGAAAAATAAAACATAAAGTGATAAAAAAATCTTTAACAGGCCTCTTCCATAACTCATTTTAGATTACGTTATGCATATCTCAAAAAGGGATACTCCCATATAAATAACACAGAGCTGATTTCAACCGTATCCCTACTTTTGGAAAAACCATGATCACAAATACTTTCAAGAAATCATCTGAACAATTTCAGTACACTGTATTCCAAATATAAATCATCTTCGCATCTTGTAATATGTTTTTGTCATGTTCACCCATTTGATTTTGAATTAAATTTTGATTTCAATTTGAATTAAATCCAGCTTATCAGTTGAACTTAGTATTCAATCCCAACAACTTATTTTACAATGATACTGATAGTTTATGATTATTGTCTAAATTGTGGAGACTATATTATCCACTCACCATGTCCACTATCAGCTCCTATGAAATCTATTTGCAAAAGTGTTGTCAACACGAAAACTTCCAAAACAGTCATGGTCGCAGAATAAAGAACTTCTGACGTTCGATAAATAAAGCCAATTCCTTGTCTAAAAGGAAACACGCTATACCGTCGCCACTATCCCAGTGTGAAGGTAGTAGAGCGATATTTGTATACATGGTATATAAATAAACTGGTATCACAAGACATACAATAACCGACACACTTTAATTTCTGCCATCAATTTCCTTGTCCTTAACAATGACCAATTTTCATAATTGTTTGCCTAAATTCAGTGTGAAATTATGTACTTAATAGGTTAAACGAAACATGAATTGAGAGTTGTCTTTAGCTTTACAACAACATGAACGAATAAAGTGGGATACAGGAAGGTATATGTCAAACAACGGTGTCTGAAACTGAAACAAATGACTCGCTCTAATCAGCTAAACAGGCTGCAAAGTTAATTATATATCTGCTTCACTCTGATAAGCATTATTAAAAACGCAGGCATTTTGTTCGTAGATGAATTGTCAGACAGCACCAGCACGGTGTGTATATTATGTAGGTCTTTCACAATGAAAACATGGAAGGTCGGTGAGACCAGGGCTTTGGTTTGTTTCACAGCTTAATACGTGTTGATCTCATCCTTATTTTCTACTACATCTTGTTTTCTGTTTTGTTTTTGCTTTTGTTTTGTTGTGATTTTATCACTGGTATGCCTGTGCCGTTTTTAAAGGGGTTGGTAACATAAAATGTTGCTCCTCTGTAAAAGAAAGTCCCATTCAAGACAGCAAATATAAGGAAATAATAATAATAATTATATTACATTTATATAGAGCATTATGTGAATACTTTAAAATGTCCACTTGTAATATGACAGCAGACTTTCAGTTCTAGAGAGACAATGCTGTAACACTATAAAAACTACTTTCGAAAAATAAACTCAAGGACAATTTTAAAGGCCTATTGTACTGCTTATAGAAATCTTGTCCGGATTACGTAATACGTGATTGTAATGTTCGCACGTTTCTAAAGGTGATAGACAGGGCTATTGAAATTGCCTTCAGTTGATTTTTCGAAAGTACTTTTTATCGTGTTTTGTATCAACAATGGGATCATTATGATTTTTAAAGCAACCATTAATTTTAATCAATCTGTTTTGTACTCAATCTTAATTAATCAAATATATACATAAACCTGTTATGTACATGTATGTACACATACACAAGCGAAAGTCGCAAAAAATGGAAATGTATAATCATTAGAAATCTTTACTCACGCTACATTTCAGACGTCTCTCATAAACACATTACCAACACGTTACCCAATTTGAAAATTAGGCCAAATCCCCTTCTGAATGCCCCTCCCAATCGCATATTAATCACAATTTCATTACAACGTTTATGTAGACAGAAAGTGTTCTACACTAAATACATGTCTTTTGTCTCACTCTCAGCTAGCACAATGAATAAAAACTTTCAAGGATAAAACAGTCGGGTTCATCTCAAAGTTCCAAGCTTCACTGTATAAAAGAATTCAAAAATTGCACCTCCTCAACTCTCTTACAATCAAGCAAGTAATTGTCTTCCTATTTTTATTCCAGAAGTTCTGGATAACTACACATGAATAGTGTACTATTTCCCATAGAAAGTCAAGATTCTCGAGTGAGTAAGTTAAAGTAATATCAAGGTAAAAGGAGCCATCCCTCTTTCCGAGGAAATTCAATGTTGAATTTTACCCTTTACATTCTAGCCTTTTAGAATTCCTCTTAAAGGGGGGGGGGGGGTAACAAAAATATCAAATAATTGGCCTTTGTGTGTGTGTGTGTTTGTATTTTACCCATTCTTAACATATATATTTGATTTAAAAAAATCTGGCATATAAAGACACATTAAAAAAAGGGTCCTTTCATGCTTTAATCAGTGTAGTAAAATCATGCAAAACCGTTATAACGCAAATCCGTATTAAATTGACGTCAAAATAGTTAATCGATTACCAGGAGATCATACTCCGCGCTCCACTGTGCAAGAGAATTCGCACGCAAACCCTATGTGAATGGAGAAGGCATGAACGATTCCAAGATGCGTTCTCAATCTTTAAATTCACAGGGACGGCTTTAAAAGCAAAGGGACGGCTGCAAAATACGATACTTTTAAAGAAAAAAAATTATACTTGATCAATCTATCCTATTCCCCCCCCCCCCCCAATGCCGTTTTGCTATAAATCAATCAAAATCATAATTCATCTTTTGCAAGCAGCTGAAAAGAACGCCTGATAGATGTAATGACAGTCGTTGTTTGTCCAAATCCACGTGTGTATGATGACCAACACGGCTGGCGTGGCAGCAGTACTATAGTATTTCTTTGTTTTTTCTTCTCTCTATTTTCATTCTTTTCTGATGAATTTCTTTGTTTTTCTTCTGTCTTGCCTTCTTTTTCTTATGTATTCCTTTCTTTTTCCTCTATCTGTCTTTTTCATTATGTATTTCTTTGTTTTTCTTCTTTGTCTTCTTTTAATTTCTTTATGTATTTCTTTATTTTTCTTCTATCTTCTTTTTATCCTTATGTATTTCTTTGTATTTCTTCTCTCTGTCTTCCTTTTCCCCTATGTATTTCTTTGTTTTTCTTCTCTCTGTCTTCCCTTTTTCCTCATGTATTTCTTTGTTTTTCTTTGCTCCTTTTTTTCTTATGCATTCTTTTGTTTTTCTTCTCTCTGTCTTCCCTTTTTCCTTATGTATTTCTTTGTTTTTCTTCTCTCTGTCATCCTTTTTTCCCTTATGTATTTCTTTGTTTTTCTTCTCTCTGTCTTCCTTTTTCTTTATGTATTTCTTTGTTTTTATTCTCTGTGTCTTCCTGTTTTCCTTATGTATTTTTTTGTTTGTCTTCCTTTTCAGTATGCACAACACTTGCGTCAAATACGGGCAAACGACTAATAAGAGACTATGAATATCACTGGACCGTACGACCTTTCTGTGCGGGGCTTAGGTAACAATCAGCAAATATAACGTTAAACCACAATAACGCTTTCGCGTCAATTTACTACACTGTTAATCGAACGTTTATTGGTTCCTGTCACGAACTTTCGACACTTCCTAGTGCCCTTAGCAAGTGATTATGACAAAAGTTATCCTTGTAGCGTTTCCAAGACAATACTCAATAATTTATAGATAAGTTACAGGCGCTTCGTCTTGGAAACGCTTTACAGCTCAAAATATCTTACGTTTGTAAACGTCACAGAAACGTCACAATAAAATAATAAACGTTTCTAAATGAGAAGTTTATAGTTTAAGAGAAGCGCTATAAAACGCAAGGCGTAAATAAACTTGACTAGTTTTGGCATATATATATATATATTGACAGAACACCTACCCATTACACACGAGAGTACATATACATTTGCTTCGACCTTAAAAGTCAGCAAATAAACTTGAAGAAGGCCAGGAGCCGAAAGCTTGCAAATACACCGAGTGACCTGCTTCATTCTGTACCATTATATTCTCTCTTCACATATATATATATATATATATATATATATATATATATATATATATATAATGTGATACATCAATTGAATTGAATAAGAGAAATAATTTGCGTAGTTAAATTCATTGTTCCTCCTTACTGCCTTCTTTTTTGTGGAAATAACTGTAGGGTCTGCAAAAACTGTCTCCGCCGGGAGTCGAACCCGGGTCTTTGGCAATGTACGCCAAACGCCTTAACCACTAGACCACGGAGGCGGGTTGAGTGGTATTCGGCTACACCAGGTACAAACACCAACAGGCAGCCCTTGTAATCCCTTCGCAGTTAATTTATTCCTTTTCTTTGAGGGACAGGGGGAACAGGGGAGTATATATATAACTCTAATATATATATATACTAGCTGAAGCAGCCCGTGGACATATCATCCACGGGCGCTAGCTGTGTTTATGATTAATCACAGTACCGTATATTTGTCACAATAATCAAGTGAATAAAGAAAAAAGTCGGGTAATGTGTTATTTTTTTACCAAGAAGTATTTACAACATGTGAGTATGTGTTATTCATCCAAATCTTGCATGAGTTCTGAAGAAAATACATTTCCATCTTGATGAAGAATACATGACGATTGTTTTACTTTATGAATGACTGAATAATGATATTTATTTATGTTACGTCGGCCCTGTGGCCTGTGGATGACACACGATCTCATTTACACCTGGGCGGGATTCTCGCACACAGAGCATGGATATAATTATGTTCGAATAGTATATCCATGAATAGAGCTGGAGTGAGCGATTTGATCTTGCCATGTTTCTGTGGTTTAATACTCAGAGAAATTAAGGCCATAAAAACATAACATGCATAATTAGCGGTACCTCCCTTGTAAAGGACGCAAAAATTAGGGGAAAATGAATTTATTGTCATTTTCTTTTCAGGGGGATTATGGCCCCCTTATAAGTCTTGGGAGGACCGACGGATTAACCTTTCCCTACCGTACCCCCTCCCCCACCCCATCGGCCTCCCGTCACCCCCAGCGCGAGGGCTAGTATCCTATACGTATTCATATCATAGTGGAAATATTTTCGAAGGAAATTTTGGTGGGGGGGGGGGGGGGGGGGCTTCTTCTTTACACCGTGGAAACCGATATTCCTAAGTGAAATAAAGAGTCCTAAAATATGAAGTGGCCAAAATCCCCCCCTTTTTTTACCATATAACAGTTACATGTTCCTCTCGGCTTCACCCTGTCTCATTGAACATCAACCCCACAAAAAAAAAACAACAACAAACAAACAAAACAATTGTATCACAGAAAGAATTAAGTTCAACAAAGAAACAGCCCCCCCCCAAAAAAAAAAAAAAAAAAAAAAACACACCAACAAACAAACAAAACCTTGAAAGTTCAATGTATAAAGTAATGGAATGCTTACAAAAATCAAACTTCCAAAGGAGCAGAATTTTCACAATTAAAAGGCAGAAAAGTTTACGGGCACCAGAATCGATCCGAATCGATCGCGACGACCGCCCCCCCCCCCCCCAGATGTCTCATTGAGACCTGTACATCATCCGCGTAAATCACTTGCTGACTTAAAAAGCAGATTGCAGTAGGAGCAGATTTTGATACTCTAAACAGGGAAACCTGTCAATCTCTCAGTTTTATACCATTATTAACGGCGATTTTATATCTTGCTTGAAGTATTTTACATCCTATTTGAGCATTACATCATCATCATCATAGACCTCTTTTTAGCCAAAAAGGAACCGTAAAAGAAATTTAACCTACTTTGGAACACACAACTGAACTTCCCCCCCCCCCCCTTCCGCGGATCTATCATATCTGAATTTGCTATACCCTTTTTCTTGATTTTTGCTTTTTTTGATACCCTAAACGCGTAATCCGGGTTATGCGCTTATTGTTGAAAAGGTACCCTTTTTATCCGTTTTCATGTACGTGTACCGGCTTCAATGAGACATGTTCAGACCCACCCCACCCACCACCCCCGCCGTGAAACCATAGAGTTACACACGCACTAAACTGTTATGTAACCATGAAGCTACAAATAGTACGGAGCAGTACATGTACATAAGCGAACAAATAACACGTGTGCTGTATACACTGAAGCCAATATACATGCACATGCGGATATGGCCATGGAGAATACGTCACGTTGTTCTTTGGCAATACACCAATGAAGTTTCTCCCTTTCACAGGTAATTGGTATGGGTTGGGGGCATAACAGAAGGTACTTTTTTCCGTGCTACGACAGTGAGCTGTTCCATCGACAGAAATATTACTCCCTCCGGAAATTCAATGTTTAAAAATGAATTTATGAAATATGGACGGCACTTCAGCACTTAAAAAGTGCCTCCCAACCATCTGGGGACTATTCCCCGCCCGTGGGTACCAAAAGGTGGGGACCTAAAGAGCCAGGGGAGGCGCCTATTCGAATTCAAAAAAAGACCCCAAATCCTTAGCGTATTATATATAAAGATATATATAATTGTGAGAAATGAAAGTGAGAGAATAATGGGAATCGAACCCGGGTCGTTTGCTTAGAACGCCAATGCCTTAACCACTAGACCACGGAGACGGGCCAGTGACTTAGGCGACACCAAATTCAATTGACCGACAGTCTGACAAATCTTCAACCTTATTAATTAATTCCGTTGTCGGGGGCAGGTGAGTTTTGATTTAAGCTACGCAACCATTATTCTCTCATTTTCATTTCTCACAGTTATAATTATTTCCATGAGAGTTGCCAAAGCTGTTGTATATGTTATTTCCTTACAATTGTTTATAATGATTATTATTCTAATGTATACATGTATCTCAAAGCATTTGCTTGGATCCAGCTGAGGCATGCGGCTTGTCTTTGTTCAAAACTCACCTGCCCCCGACTAAGGAATTAATTAATAAGGTTGAAGATTTGTCAGACTGTCGGTCAATTGAATCTGGTGTCGCCTAAGTCACTGGCCCGTCTCCGTGGTCTAGTGGTTAAGGCATTGGCGTTCTAAGCCAACGACCCGGGTTCGATTCCCGGCGGAGACATTTTTTCAACCTTTGCAAAAATTCAAAAAGGGAGGACAGCTCTGTGGAACTTTGATTTAAGCTACGCAACCATTATTCTCTCATTTTCATTTCTCACAATTATAATTATTTCCACGAGAGTTGCCAAAGCTGTTGTATATGTTATTTCCTTACAATTATATATATATGTATATAACACGATAAGAACTACTTTCGAAAAATAAACCCAAGGGCAATTTCAAAGGAATATTGTACTGCCCATAGGAATCTTGTTCGGATTACGTAATACGCCATTGTAATGTTCGCACATTTCTCACTGCACCACATAATAGAAGTATGCCCTTTCTAGTCTTTCTAGTCTTAAACCCGTGATATCAGAGCTACTTTAAATGTGTGTATAAACTTTGAAAAGATCATAACCATTGATCACTGACCATTGTATAATACAGAACACTTAAACATATACAAGAAACTTGGGCAGCGGAACCGGGCGGGGGGGGGGGGGGGGGGGGGGTGGGCAGCCCCCACTTCTCTGACAAAAGGTTCGAAAATTGTCATTAAAGTGTGACATCAATCAACCCCCCCCCCCCCCCCACTTTAAAGAATACTTCGCGGCCCCTGTATATCTTTATAGCATATAACGATTTCATTATCAAATCTACACTATATTATTTGATGCAATGTGCTTGTACCTAGTTAATACACCGGCTATAACGCTAACGCAGGCAGTGCCGAACGGTGCAATTAACCCAAGAATTCGCATTGATTTGACCTCGCTTTTCTGTTGAATGAACACGATGTTTCGGTGAAACCGCTGGGGAAGTGTCGAAGCAAAACTGCTATAACTTTGGCATATGACCATGAATCTGAATGATCTTAATGGTTTTGAAAATGGGAATCAGCAGATTAACTATTCATCATATTTTTTTTTCAAAATCGATGGAAAAACGGGGACAAACGTACAAGAAACATTACATTAAAAATACAAAATAAAAGTCCAAAATATGCATTAAAATTACACATTTCTAATTGGAAAACAAAAGAGATATTGGAGTATGTCATTAATCAGATATTAAAGATACTTTGTGTGAAATATCATTTTCTAAAAACCATGCATCCGAAAATGTCTGTAAAAAATCAAATACAATGCATTTTCGTACCTTGAATCCGAACGCTGATCTACCGAGTCGCTTTCCGTGGCGATGACGTCATTCTCAATAATACAGTCCCACATTATGCTAATTCTTGTTGGGTTTGAAACATAAAACGGCTTTCACGTGATTTCGTGGGGGGAAATGTAATCTTTGGAAGATTTGAATAATCTTCCAAATGCCTCGGAAATTCATAGCAAATATATATTTACGGAAATAAACCTGAAATAAACTAATTATCGACCTCATGGCTTTACCGTTTACCATCGACACAGCACTGACATGTACTTAGTAAACTCTCATGTCGTCTGCTGCAGCAGCTGAACCAGTGCTGCTTGGCTGTGTGTGCCAGGTCAATGAGGTCATCGATCTGGTGTGGAACAGGAGGAAGGGGAGCTTCTACTTTGACACGATGATTCTATTTATAAAATCTACTACTTCTACTGCTGCTGCTGCTGCTGCTACGACTTCATTGCTAGTCCACTGATTTTGATCAATCATGAAAATAAAATATGCAGTAGCAGTAGTAATAAGAGAAATGTTATATTAATAATCGGGGGGGGGGTACAATGTACATTTTTCTTTCAAGGGGGGTGGGGCACGGGCTGGATGTGCCCCCCTAAATCCATCACTGATTATAATAGTAAACGAAATAATTATGATAATGATAATAATAATTACATGTATTCTGTCATTATTATTATTACCATTATTATTATTATTATTGTTATTATTATTATCATAAAGAAGAGGAGGAGGAAGAAGAAGAAGAAGAAGAAGAAGAAGAAGAAGAAGAAGAAGAAGAAGAAGAAGAAGAAGAAGAAGAAGGGGAGGAAGAAGAAAATTAAAAAGAAAACAAGATGATGTCTTTGGCCACTGTTCCTACACAGTTTTCAGTTTGTGAAAATAACCCAATATATTTTCCATTATATCTCCGAAAGTAAGGCTTCGGCACGGCGAAAATTTCGTCACGAGGTCCGTAAAAGTCTCAAGAATATGTATGTACTTGATAATGAATATTGAGCGAAACGTCAGGATTTGTCTGTAAATAATCTGAGGGTAGTTTTGAAGGACAACAAAACATGAAAGGTTTGATAAAATGAAAAGTAATTCATCATTTTATTTTTTATTTCATGTGCACATTGATATGACTCTTTCAAATCATTCCTGAAATTCTGAGCGAAATCCGCCCACAAACAATGGAGAAACGAGAGGGGGAAATTTTGGTAAAAAGGTGAACTTCTGAACAGGAGTGCTTCGTTGACCGTTACAGATTCCAAACGAGAGTGCTTACGAAACGGGACGGAGGGGCAGTGCGACGGGGGAATCGACCGACCGTGACCGTCCTCGCACACCGTTCCCGTCCTGTTCTTAACTTTAGTTACGATGCGAAATGTACGGCGACGCGAGCGCGACCCCCGCCGTTAACAGTATACGCCTCAGTATTGATTGGTGCCCCATGTCTGCCCAGCACAACTGCACAAATCCAAACGTCAAAAAGGGAAGCATACTCTACACATAATCTTAATATCATTTATAGTGATATGCATGTGCAAAAATTATGAAAAACTGATGAGAAAGGTCTACTTTACATAACATCTAGGCCTTGAAAATGTCACCTTTCATACAAACAAACCCAGACTGCGTGTAAATGAGTGCGCAGACATTTTCTTTGCAATGTCAAATTGACACCATGTAAACATCGCCTTTTCTTGTGAAAATAACATTAGAATTTGATGAGATTTTCGGCACAATTACCCTCCAGAACATGAAGATTAAAATGAAGTAAGCCATTAGGGGAACACCAAACATAAAGCTTGTCAATGTTAAGACTAAAGTGAAATGTTGGGTGCACGGACACAGTCATAAAGCCCACCATCATGTATTGAACTGTGACTTGAACTAGTAAAGTAGTAGGCCTATTCAAGTTTGATTAACTTGTTGGACTTAGAAACAATTTATTTGGAAAAGACACAAAGTTAAATCTGCAAATTCACTCATCGAGCAAGTACTTGTGCTGGTAGCCATATTTCACAACTAACTGGAACTTCTAACAGTTAAATATAACAATTCTTTTCTTGGACTTGGTGATCGTGCGTATCAACATAAGTTGCTGTCAGCTGTCATACACGTGCGTCTTGTTTACATCCAGTGTACACAATATTGCATAGATCCGTCCTGTTAGCAGACCGGACGTTATTTCGCCTGAATACCGTCCTGAAAATGAACGGGACGGAGAGAGTTTCGCATTGGCGCATGCGCAGATCGATGTTCCGCTCGAGTGAACGTTCTGTTCGCTCTCCCGTCCTGTTTCGTAAGCTCTCTACGATTTCGGCCACTCACAAACAGTAACGCACACATCCGCCTTACACAAAAGTCATGATGGTGCAATATGAAACCGCATGAAGACATACTCGAATACTGAAAAACGCTAATCTTAAAGTCTTATAGAGTTTACCTTGAGTTCTTTGATATATACATACATATATATATATATATATATATATATATATATATATATATATATATATATATATATATATATATATAATATATATTTCAATCATCTTTTATTGATTCCTTTCGGTTCACAAAAAACATATTTCGTGAAATGATACAGATCCAGAGGTGTAAGACAAGGTCTTACACCTATGGATATGGGAAAATAACCGGTTAAAGTACCTTTAAAGTACACATCCTTCAGTGTTACAATAAAGTGTTTTAACCCAGTTAATGATTGTGGGACCAAAGCCTACAGCCTCCAATGCTTTACAAATAAACTTCAAGATCTATCGAATCGAAGGCCTCTCTAAAATCGATTAAAACAGCAAAACCCTCTTTGCTTTCGATATTTAAGTAATAAAACATGTCCAGAACATTTCTAATAGCCTCTGCAATATGTCTGCCCTTGATGAAAGCATGTTGGTCTGGATGAATTATTGAATGTAATACTTTTTGTAATCGTGTTGCAAGTACTTTTGATCAAATTTTCACATCAACGTTCATTCTCTAAGAATCTTTTATCCTTCTTGAGTTTCAAGAATAATCTAATAACGCTTTGTTTTTGACTAGCAGACAATTCAGATTTTGCAAAAGAATAATGTATTGCCGATGTCAAGGGAGGGATACAATATCCACAGAATATGACACAGAACTCCTTTGTTATGTTTGTAAGGCCATCGTTTCCTGGTGGTTTTCCTGTCGGCATTTCATTCTTCGCTGCCTGGTACTCTGCCATTGTTAACTGGCCTTCATCTGTTCACAGGCCTCACGAGATTCTTCTTTCAGATAAATAATTTTGTTATCTGAAAAACATTCCTAGCATTTTCATCATTCAGTTCAAGTTGCTCTTTGGAGTACAACGCCTGCTAAAAACATGCTATCTCATTCAGAATTTCCTTTTCATCTTTTACATGTATTTCTTCATTATCTACAAGAAGCTTACGAATGGTTGATTTATTTTTATCGGACACTTTTAGATACTTTTAGACACTTTTAGTACTTTGCATGTACTTTTAGTAGGCTGATTTTGGTCCAATTTATGATTTTTTTTAATTATTATTATTTTTTTTTATATCACTATCAATAGGAATTCCCATCATGCCCATTGTCTGTATACAAATGACATTGGAGATGAATTTCGTGAAATGATAGTGCAGAAAAATGATTATAGCAGACAATAAGCATTTATTCATATTTATTTTATACGCCCTCTACGATAATTATATAACATTGTCTTCTGATCTATGACTGTTTCCGACAGTGTATATACATGTATATATATATATATGTGTGTATATATATATATATATATATATATATATATATATATATATATATATGTGTGTGTGTGTGTGTGTGTGTGTGTGTGATCCAAAAAAGTGGTTTACGAAGAGGGCCGTTGCAAGACTATATATACAACAATGATTATGACCAAGCTTTCGGGCACCTGCCCTTCATCAGGATCTGGAATCAATAATAAGTAATAATGTATATAGTAACGACAGTACAGTACACATACAAAATGAGAATATTAAATACATCAACAAAATAGAACATAAGTTTTGAAACGATAAGCATTTAGGCGACAGAAACATATAAATAAAGTAGACATGGCAGAAATTAATCGTATTGTAATTATCAATATACAAGAATATGTAAGAAGTGGCAAATTACCTTCCCGATTTGGGTACAAGTATTAAGACTGTGTGTAGCTAGTGAATAGTAGGTGTTTGTTAGTGAAGTATATATATATACATATATGCAGCAATGGAAATACCGAAATGAGAGTCTACCCGGAGAGGGGGGGGGGGGGCACACCGGGTAGACCAACCCCGGGTCAATTAGGGAATTTTAACATTTTACGTATGTTTCTGGCCATTTAGTCAACCCAGAGTAGTATTTGTGGCCATTTAGTCCACCCAGGGTAGATAAGAATCCCACCTGCCTATATTACAATCACCCTAGACACTTTAACCCAAAGTTGTCTTTGTGTCCATAAAGTCAACCCAGGGTAGAAAACAATACATCCGTCTATATCACAGGCATCCTAGACGTTTTAATTTGTTGTCAACCCAGAGTGTTTTTTTTTAATGGCTATTTTAGTCAACCCAGGGTAGAAAACAATTCCTACTGTCTATATCACAGGCATCCTGTAAACATTTTAGTTTGTCAACCCAGAGTAGTTTTTGTGGATGCCTGTGAAATAGACAGTACGATTTTTTCTTAATAACCCTGGGTTGACTTAATGGACACAAAGACAACTCTGGGTTGACAATAAACTAACGTGTCTAGGATGATTGCGATATAGGCAGTTGGGATTCTTATCTACATTGGGAGGACTAAATGGCCACAAATACTACTCTGGGTTAACAATAAATTAAAACATCTGGGACACCTGTGATATATATAAACACAACAAAAAAGTAACTTCCCCCTCAATCAAATTGGCGTAACTTCTTAACGAAAAGGTTGTAAGTAAAATAACTTGGCAAGAGTGTTTTTACACTTATTGACTAACTTCCCTGTAAAAATTAGTTTGATCCATTGAGACATGCATGAGTGGCAAAACATTTAAGGCAAAAATGTCACTTTTCTAAAGTCACAAGGGTCATTTTTTAATGCTGTATTAACAGTACATTTTAGTATTTCTTACGCGATTTTAAAATGTGCTCACTCAATCATGACACGATGACAACCTCTTATGTTCACACAACATGACTTGTGATGATACACTTTGGTAAAAATATCTGAAGTTACTTTTTTTCAATAAGCTGAATGGATTTTGCAATTTCAAATTCTTTTTTTTTTTTAATTGTGCTCACCCAACCATAATAATGAGAAAAGTGTCGGAATAGGTGTGAGGGGGTCAAGCGATGGATGATAAACAACAACAACAACACATATGCACCAGAAACCGAATTCGCTAAAATCTCGTTTCACAGAATCCCCAAATGACCCTTGTGACTTTTGAAAAGTGACAATTCTGCCTTTAAGGTTTGCTCACTCATGCATGACTCAATGGGTCAATCTCATTTTCACAGAAAAAATAGTCAATAAGTGTAGGAGCACTCCTAGAAAATTATTTTGCTTAAAACCTTTTCGTTAAAAAGTAACGCCATTTTGATTAAGGGGGGGGGGTTACCTTTTTTGTTGTGTTTAGTTGGAAGTGTTATCTACCTGGAACCAGAAACCGAATTCGCTAAAACCTCGTTTCACAGAATCCCCAAATGACCCTTGTGACTTTTGAAAAGTGACAATTCTGCCTTTAAGGTTTGCTCACTCATGCATGACTCAATAGGTCAATCTCATTTTCACAGAAAAATAGTCAATAAGTGTAGGAGCACTCCTAGAAAATTATTTTGCTTAAAACCTTTTCGTTAAAAAGTAACGCCATTTTGATTAAGGGGGGGGGGTTACCTTTTTTGTTGTGTTTAGTTGGAAGTGTTATCTACCTGGGTTGACTAAATGGCAAGAAAACATACGTAAAATGTTTAAGTTCCCTAATCGACCTTTGGTTGTCTACCCGTGGGGGATGGGGCGGAGGAGGGGTGGGGGGGGGGGGGCTACCCCAGGTAGACTCTCACGTGGGTATTTCGATTGCCGCATATCGTATCAGGACAACTCCCCAGGAGGACAACTCCGACGGGGACGACTCCCACCTGACAATTCCCCCGGATGACGACTCCCCCGGATGACTACTCCCCCGCAGGGCATCTCCCCAGGAGGACAACTCCCCCGCAGGACTGGTTCCCCGGAGGACAACTCCTCCGGAGGACTACTCCCCTGGAGGACAGCTCCCCTGGGGACAATTCCCCCGAGGACAACTCCCCCCGAGGACAACTCCCCCGGAGGGCAACTCCCCCGAGGACAAATTAAATCCAATAGCACGGCCGATGGAGCGCAGCAAACGAGGAGTAAGAGGATGTGGTTGCCACCCCCCCCCCTTACAAAAAGTAAGACCTAGTTTAGAACTTTTAGTAAATAGAAGAAACAGTAACTTAATCACGGCTGCCAATGGAGCGAAGTGACGGGGGGGGGGTGTCCCCTCCCACGGTTAGATTTTTTATTTTTTTTATGTTTCAAAGTTTCAAATTTAGAACACTTTCATTATAAAAAAAAGTTGTGACACCCCCCTCCCTCAGGCTACGCCTATATACTTCTCTACTTTCATACTTTCCTACATTATTTCATTACTTTTCTTTCTCCATGTCCTTCCTTTTTTCTTTTTTTTTTCCTCTCTTCTTTCCTCTTCCCCTTTTTTCTTCATTGTCTTTCTTTTTCTTATTTTTTTAGTAAGGCACTTGTTTAACAATTGTCTATCTCGTTTTGTAATTCAAGATCATGAAATGTGTTATTAGAAGTACTTTTTGTATTTCGGTTTATAATCTATGATATCTTGGATTATTGGAAAGTTACTTTCCCCAGTGTCATTTTGGTTCTTTTGCAATTTTTTGTTATGTTGACTGTTTTACATTAATATGTGAACATCTTATGTCATATAAATCTGAATGTCGGATATAATCCAGAGAAAAAAATGAATATTTTGTTCCTTAAGAAATTTGAACCTGTAAAATGGTAATGTCTTCAGACAGCACTGTACGAAATCACACACGCACGGCCCACAAAAATCTTTCAACCATAAAGTTGGTTGAAAACTTTAGTTTACTCATAAAACTGTAAACTAAGCCATGTTTGTCAAATACGTTTTTATTCCATTATGTTTGAGGATGAAAAACAAACATCAAACATATACAACTCAATTCTTTGTTCTCCGGGAAACTAATCCTCCGGGGGAGTTGTCCTCCTGCGGAATTGTCCTCGGGGGCAGTTGTCCTCCAGGGATGTTGTCCTCGGGGGGAGTTGTCCTCCGGGGCAGTATTGTCAGGTGGGAGTCGTCCCCGGGGTGTTGTCCTCCGGGGGAGTAGTCCTAGAACCATATATATATATATATATATATATATATATATATATATATATATATATATACACACACACACACACACACACACACACACACAATTATATATATATATTCTCTCAATTGTCTCTGGCATTGCATCCTGGCGTTATGATTGTAAATAAGAACAAGCCTTATAATCGGGTTCATCTCACTTCTTAACGTGCAAAGGTGGTGACTCTCCTTTACACGGGGCCTCCATTTAACGTCCTATCGGGGGGACGGAGTGTTTTCCACTATAACATAGCCTGCGTCTATGAAACAGGGGAGGGGCAAGTTAACACACAACGCAGGCTTCAGTCGGGGTGGATTCGAACCCACGATCTTTGGTTCGACAGGCAGACGCTTTAAAAACTGAGCCAACTCGCCTCCTCTACTGCTGTCTGATCGGCTGGAACTTTGATTGAGCCTGCGATCCAGTCGTACATATTCGACAGTCAAATCCTTACGATTGACCTTGCGATTTGTCTCTGACTAGTCTGCGACCCACAAGCTGACAAGAGTTGTGACGTCCAACCTCCCCTCACTCAGTCGGATAGTAAGCATGATGAGGTGTGCGGTGGCTTTAAGATGTGTGTTTTGAAGAAAACAAATTGGAGAGGTTTGATGACATTAACAGGTGATAGATAAGTCATGGCTTCATTGCTTAATATGTTTAATTGCTTTCTGTATTCACATTACTTTCGGTTTTGACAGAATAGAATATATTTATTCTAAAGTGACAAATGAAGATACATTTGTTTCATTGCAGCTGCAAAACACTTGAAAATGAGTATGTACATTAAGTTGTATTTGATAGTTTGTGATAGAGCTTTAGACTTAGCTTAAATAACGATTCGTAATATCATTTTTCTTTCATAATACTCTCATATACTCTTATATATTTTGACTTTCATAAGACTCAACCTGACATCAAGCCTACGTTTTACTATAGGCGCACGATCAGACGCCGACTATCTGACAACTGACAACCGATTTGCAAGAATTTTCATTGGGCGATCAGTTACCAATGCTTTGAAGGCCAGATGACGATCTTTTGCCGAATGTCGTATGAAAATTGACCGATCATCAGAGATTTCTTTAAGCTATTTGCGACCGCTCATGGAAATGTTGGCAAATCGTCGTCAATTTTTAGGCTATTTATCGGCTATAATATACAAATGGTAGGAGATCAACAGCCGATGTTCTTACGTCGGTCGGCAATCTTTATAGGGGGATATGAATCACTGGTGCACTGAACACGTTTAAGAAAGATAAATGTCATACTGGTTATTATCAAAATGTTTTTGTTTTGATGTGATGTACTTTAAGTTATATTTTCTCTTCGTGATATTTCTAGACATTTCTTTAGCAAATTAAACGGTTGCATCGAAGCTGATTATTTCCATTTGATCATTACAATGAAAACCATTTTCAATAAGAAAAGATGAAAGAGAGGGGGAATACAGGAAAATGCGTTCAAATAAGATAAAGTAGTGGGAAACTGGAAAAGGAAGGGAATTGGAGAATAAAGTATAAAAGGGGTTGGGGATGTTCGCCGAACGCTTGGAAATTATTCGGAGACTGATCGCTTATTAGGTAGAGGTGTTGTGGTCTAGTGGATAAGTCCCCGGACTGTGAACCACAAGGTACGGGGTTCAAATCCCTGGCGCAGCGCTAGTGTCCTTTTGCAAGACATTAATCTACATTTGCCACACTGGACCCAGGTGAGGTAAATGGGTACCCGGCAGGAATTAATTCCTTGAAATGCTAGAGCGCCGTTAGAGCAGCCATGCTAATGCCGGGGTAATAATTGTGGAGCGCCAGGAGTGTCAAGTCTGACAGACAAGTGCGCTATACAAGAACCCACTGTTATTATTTATTATAATAATAATAATAATAATAATAATAATAATAATAATAATGATGATAATAATAATTATTATTATTATTATAATAATAATAATTATTATTATTATTATTATTCATCGATGAGCTGCTGACCTTTTCTCAACCAAAGATGGATCGGTGATACTCGGCAAGCATTGGAGATCAGAAATGTCGCCCACCCTTGGGAAACCAAGAAAAATCTCTCCACGACCATTTTAGTAGGGAAAAGTGCTTCGATGCAGCAGCCTAAACCTTCCAAAATGCTCCGAAGACCAATCATTGACCTGAAACGATCTTAAAGACTGTCAAAAACCTCTCTGCGACCTCTGAAAACTAACTATATTCCGACCACTGGTTGAGGGAAGTCGGCGACCGGTCTTACCAATAGTGTGGCTTCGGCCTTAGACACTTAGGATTTACTGATTTATTTACAAGTTATTAGTAGAGAAAGAATGCTTCATAATGCTTTCTAATGAGTATGACAACTCTCATATCAAAATTTTAGTTTTTCTTAGATTTCTACAATAAAGTGCTTTATAGCGAAAAGCACAACCATTATTCACATCTGTTCAAGTCATTGTGCTTTAGAGTGATGACAATGTTTTAGGTTATAAGACTGCAGAAAATATTTTTTAACACTATTCAACATTATTTTAGCATATTTTCACATTTGCCTAAATTATATAAAGGAATTGCATTATGAATGTCACTAATCATTGTAACTTATTTTTAGCAAGGTCTACAAACCTTTCTACAAATTTATTCGATAGCAAAACAACAATTAACGCAGATGCAAAATGATTGCTCTGACTTTTAGCAAATTATTGAAGAAATAAGGTGAAACATTATTCACATCTTGACGGGGATGCAAAGTTCCGCGTGCCTGCGACTGTGTGCACGGATTGTAAAAACATTAGTCAGATTGCATTGTCGTGCGCTTCAGTGCGGACACAGATGACCTGCAACCTCAATTCGGGGTTCTTTAAGATGTTTAACATTAAAATTTGTCGGCATCCTGGACAGAATATAAAATCACCTGGCACAGGACTGGTGTCGTGATACAAGTGGAACAATCTAAGAATAAGTTACATCCCCCCCAAAAAAATATCTTCGCTGAGAAAAGAATCTAAAAAATCCTTACGAAGGCGGAATAACTGTCCAGAACGGTTGATACTTATGAACTTCAATAAATCATAAGTTCTAATTTCAATTCATTTCAGCTTTTTACAACACTAACATAATTAAAACATTCTTCCCTTTTTCAAAACTGACTGCTATCGAAACCAAACTGGACCTGTATCTTATTGTTTGTTTAAAAGTTTCTGAAACAGGTACTTTGGAATAATACCCTTTTTTCAGATATCACATAAATTCAAACATCTAGACTCTAAGTTGCTCATAATGACGCTCTTTGCTATAATAATATGAGACTTTATGCTTTTGATTCATCTGAACATGGCGATCTTCTCGTAGTGTCCACTCTGAGTGTCTCGTACCGTAGCTTCTCCAACCACTGCATATTCATCATCCGCAGCGGTCGTTTCTTCTCCTACCGCTGCGTATTCCTCATCTGCAGCGGTCGTTTCTTTTCCTATCGCTGCGTATTTTTCATCCGCAGCGGCCTTTTCTTCTCCTGCCGCTGCGTATTCCGCATTATTCACTGATGCGTATGTGTCTGCATCGTATAAAATACAGTCAGGTTTCATGACATCCCCGCCTAAATGTCCATCGTTACCTCCTTGGCGACCCAACTTGACAGAGTCATCGACTTTCAAAGGTGGTTGGAGCCCCGAATATTCTTTCCACGACGTGGTATCCTCTCCTAGCTTCGATTTGTCAGTCCCGCTAGTACGAGGTTTGAAGACTCTACTAAACCTATTATACCCATCCTGGAGTTCAACCTCACCGGCTTTGGCTTGTTTATTTGCATCTGAGTGCGACTTCTCCTTCGGTTGCTTATTTCTACCAGCAGGCTTGTTTGGTAGAGCGTAAATATCATTAGGCATCGTGTTAGACTTGTGATTCCCAAAGACTTTTTCATCCTTTGAGACTATACAACTTTGCTGCCTGTCGACCGCTTCAGATTTCTTCTTATCTTTCTTCCCGTATCGAGAATCCCCCTTTTTGCCCAGAACAGGTACAGCATCTTTGAAAGAAACGTCCTCATCTTGCAAAGACAGTAGGGAACCCGGCATCCTAGAATCTTTGGATAGGATATTAAACAACGATCTTCGCTTTGGTTTGTCTAAGACAGTATCTGTCCCTTTAGCAGTGTCCTCACGGGATTCTTTCTCGCTCGTCTTAGAATTATATCTCGGTTTGATCTTTGGGTCTGGAGGCGAGGGGTTGTTACTCGGATGGTTGTTTGATATAAGGAAATCAGGCTCATGGGACTCTCCTTCCACAGTGTTACCCGAAGTTGGCGTTTCTGCAGGACATGGCCCGTGCGTTAGTTTCTTTAGGTTGAGAGTGACAGCACGAGGATTTTTGTTACTAGGCGTTGCACCTTTTGCCGGAGTTGGTAACGATTCACATTTATCATGTCTATTCCTGCTGTCATCACTGAGTGAGCGAACCACTGCTAAACCTCCAGTGGCGCCAGATACCTGATCAATAGATTCCAAACCACGATCTAGGGTGCTGGATCCTGACAGATTACGATAACTGTAATTCCGGTTCAGGAGAACATTTCCTGATCTGTGAGATCCAGACTCTATGTGGCTTCCTTGCCCAAAAGCGCGAGGTTTCCATTCATCAAACATGCCTCTCTGTCGTTTCCTGCAAAACCGTACAACCCTGCAAAAAGGACAAATAAAATATGTCACAACACGCAATATCATCTAATGATAGAAAGGAATACCTATTGTCAAACTGAAGGATTTTGGGAGAAAGAACGGCTGACTTCAGAAGGCTACAAGCACTCTGCAGCTGCTATAATTAAACAAAAAGTATTTTAGATTTGTTTTTCATCATTTTTTTTTTTTGCTTTAATAAATCATTGTTACTTTTATTTTAGTTTTAACAAGTGTTTGAATGTCCCTTAATTGAACTGAAACGCCGCGATAACATTTAGAGATCCAGATAGTACAGAAAGAACAGTAGTTACTCTAGATTTACACACACACACACACACACACACACATATATATATATATATATATATATATATATATATATATATATATTTATATATATATTATTATTATTATTATTATTATTATGATTGTCATTATTTTATTTTTTTTACGTGGTCAATATCGTCTGAAGAAGATAGTGATCAATATGAGACGGATTATTCTTTCAAAGTGATTCATTTAGGCATATGAAACCTCTCCAAAACCATGAAATAGGCCATATTTGAGTATGCTCATACAGCATAGTTATGTACTTACAAGATGATGACAATGATGAGAGACAGCACCGCCAGGATCACTGCCACATCGATGACGATCCGCAACCAAACTGATCAGAAATAGAGAGGAAAAAAGCAGAAGGTGTCCATTTCAGAAAAGTTGTGTGAGATATCCAATAACATATACTGGGCAAGTTGATATTGAAAATGTATTGTGGCAGATTGCAAGCATATAGACAAACTTTGCAGTGCTTTAAAAATGAAAATTAATGACATTAAATATGGCTGCAACCATTTCAAGATATTTCATCTTTCAAAAACATCATGATGAAATGTATATTCTAAATACGCTTCTAGAAGAGTGCCGATGTTCGGAGTAGGAATAACTAAGTTTGAGATTCGTATTTCTTTGTCATCACTGTGAACAACGCACGGTATTATTGTAGCAACTTTAAAATGATGTAAAACAATTATTGCTCGCTATATTGCGTAAAAAATAATTCAAAAGATAGAGCGAAACAGGTGTAAAATCCTACAGCACAATTTACGATGAATGTCATTAATGAACGACATCCGTCAAACGAAGTTACTGGAAAGTAGCAACAAAATGAAATCGCTAGACCAATCTGTAATAACTCCTTGATTAGACTCTCGTTGCCCATATCAGCATGTCCATGTTATGTTTTCCTGCATAATTATGAGGTTTGCAGCTCGTTTTTGTGACTTTCTAGTTTCTTTCATATAGTCGAAACAAACCTGTAGTATACCTACTCAAAGAATCGTCATTGATATAGACAACACAGCCTTCTACAATAAATTTTCAACGGTACAAGAAATATCTTCTTTTTTATCATGGTTTCAGTGTGTTCAATTTGCCTTGGCATCCCATTATTTGATAAAGACAAAAAGCAGAAGGCCATGTTACTTGATACAAACAACACTTACATGTACATTCACCTTTACAACATCTTCCTTCACTGCAAATGTTCGTTGCGTGCATTTCTGTGAATAAACATCAGCATATGAACAGGTTTAAGATGCAAATGTCTTTTGTATTGTTTAATATGGCAGATCATTATATTTAATTGAACACCAATGGTGTAGCGGCGTTCCATCCATTCATTTCTGTGGGGTGGGGGGGGGGGGGGGGGTCTTAATGAATGGGTGAAATCCTAATCCAGGACCCCGTGAACACATTGTTTCTGATGTGGATGTTGCAAAATCTGTCTGTGGTGATGTCGCTATGTATCAGAGTAGTAATCGTAGATATGATCGTACCTTTCTGATGTCGCTAAATCCGTTATCAAGCAATTGGCCATCAGTTCCTGTACCTAGAGCCATACGGTACTTGATAAATCAGCTTGGTATATTACGGTATAGAGCTAGGCATAGGAAAACTCACCGTGGAAAGCGTGCTGGTGTGAGGAAGAAGAAGAAACCAAATCCTGTAATGTTGGAGGAACAAAACAAGTGGCCTTCCAGAGAGAATCACATATGCACAAGAATAACTGAGCGTAATGAGAAGTACCCACCGCACCTACTTCCCTCATCAGTCATGAAAGTACGGGAAGTCATCAACATTCAGAGAAACATGATTTCACTATCACACCCATGTACCACCTTTGCTATTTGGAATGCACGCTCGATGAAGGCTCGTGGAAAGTCTGCAGCTATATGTGACTTTGTAATATCAGAAAAGCTCCATATTTTTGCTATTACGGAGACCTGGCTCACTAATTCAGATCGTGACAACCATGCCCTTGCTGACATTAGGTCAACACTGCCGAACTTCTCGTTCCACCACTCCCCCCGTCTGGTTGGGAAAGGAGGTAGAGTTGGTGTACTGGTGCATGAGGGTTTTGACGTGAGTGTTAATCAGCAATCTACCTTCAGGTCCTTTGAGTATATTGACTTGATGCTGAGGTCTTCTGGATCAGTAGATCTGCGTCTTGTAGTTATATACAGACCGCCATCCTCCTGTAAAAAAGGGAGACTTTGAGTACTTTCTTCAGTGAAATATCATCTTTGATCTAAGTTCTCTGTATCAACCATCAGAAGCTCTTGATGGTTGGTGACTTTAATTTTCACATTGATGACCCAACTAATGTGGATGCTCAAAGGTTTCTTAGCCTGTTGGATGTGGCAAATCTTCGCAATCATGTAAGTGGCCCTACACACTCCAGTGGTCACACACTTGATCTCGTCATTTCTCGAGAATGTGATGATTTAGTGTTAACATCAGTGACTGATTCTTCGTTACCCTCTGATCATTGGTCAGCAATCTGTGGCTTGTCAATTGCTCGGCCGCTTCCTGTTAGACGCTCTGTCATCTTGAGGAATTACAAGGATGTTGATCTGCATAAATTCCGACAAGACATTGAGAAGTCTCAGTTAGTCACTGACCCACCTCATAATTGCAGAGACCTAGCTGACTTATATAACATGGAGATGAGGAGGTTGTTGGATCAACATGCCCCACGTGAGGAGAAGAAGTTCATCCTGCGACCTCATGCTCCATGGTATACTGGTGCTCTGAGGAGACTAAAGCAAGAACGCAGGAGAGCTGAAAGGGCTAGTTACAAATCTGGTCTTCAAGTGCACAAGGACATTTATAGGGTGAAATGTAAATCTTATTTTTCACTTCTCTGCAAGACAAAAGCAGACTATTTTCTGAAGAAAATCGATCCTCGTGATCAAAGAGGCTTGTATCGAATGGTTCGGACTCTGTCATCACCAAATGCTTCTAACCAGATTCTGCCATGCCATGATTCTCCCAGTCAACTTGCACAGTCCTTTTGCAATTTCTTTGATGAGAAAATCAAACGCATTCGGCAGAAGCTAGATACTTCAATCTACAAGGACTTGTCTGTTCCAGTCCGAGAGCAGTGCTCATCTTGTTTGAGTGAGTTTGACATGGTGACAGAGGATGAAATAGTTAACATCATCAAAGCAACATCCAATGCTTATTGTGATCTGGATCCGATACCTACTTCTCTTCTCAAAAATATGATGTACTGTCTGGCTCCAGTTCTTGTTGAAATAGTAAACACTAGCTTGCAAAAAGGTGTGGTGCCAGCATCCATGAAGCATGCGATTGTTAAACCCAGAATAAAAAAGGATGATCTTCCCCGTGATGATGTATCGAGTTATCGACCCGTAGCAAATCTCAGTTATGTTGGAAAATTGGTTGAGAGAGCTGCTTCTAGACAGATCAGGGAATACTTGAGTGAAAATGATCTCCTTCCTCGAGTCCAGTCTGCTTATCGTGAACATTTCAGTGTTGAGACAGCTCTTCTCAAGGTTCAGAATGACCTTCTTCTAGCTCTAGATGCTGGTCAGAAAGCGGTACTGGTGCTGTTAGATTTTAGCGCAGCATTCGACACGATTGACCATGATCTTCTGCTGGAGAGAATGGAAAGCTACTTTGGAATAAAGGGAACTGTTCTTCAGTGGTTTTGTTCCTATTTGGAAAACAGAACGCATACAGTTCAAGTAAAAGATGCTTTTTCGGAAACCTGGAATGATAAGTTAGGGGTACCTCAAGGATCTGTCATCGGACCCCTTTCCTTCACGATGTACACGGCACCGATAAGTGACATCATAAGAGCCCATGGTATGAATGTAATGCTTTACGCAGATGATACTCAAATGTACATCATGTTTAAGAACACTGAGCGTGAAGAGTCATTGAAAAGGTTAAATGCGTGCATAGCTGATGTCAAAACTTGGGCAACGAGGAACAAGCTGTCTCTGAATGATGCCAAAACGGGAGTAATCCACTTCACATCAAAGTTTCGTTCGCAGTCCCATCCTCTGTTTGTTTGTGTTGGTGATGGTCGAATAAATCCTGTTCCTCATGCTAGAAATTTGGGGGTCATCTTTGATCAACATATGAGCATGAAAGAACATATTAAAACTGTCTGCAAGTCGGCAATGGCAGCAATTAGGGGCATCAGTCAAATTAGAGGTTTCCTGACAAAGCAAGCTACAATCACTCTGGTTCATGCATTTGTCACTAGCCGGATAGACTCTTGCAACAGCTTGTTATATGGCCTTCCTGCCACAGACATCCAGCGAATTTAGATGCTGCAAAACATCTCAGCCAGGCTTGTTACTCGAACTCCTCGCCAACAAAGCATATCCCTCAAGAAATTACACTGGCTACCTGTGGACAAACGCATTTCTTTTCTTTCTCTCTTCCTTCTCTATCTTTCTTCTTCTTTGTTCTTCGATGGGGGGGGGGGGGGGGGGGGGGGGGGGGGACAATCCCCTTGCCCCAGTAGCCATGTCACTGGATTCATAGTGACAGTTTCTTTCAACAAGTTTAGATATCCCCGTAGGCAATCTTGATTAATAGTACTCATTCATAGGAATTGCAATTGTTCTTTTCATTTCTTGCAAAATAATGAATCTTGATGGAACTTGAAACTGAGTTTCGTCCGACAAAAGACAACTCAAGTTGTTTTTCCCCTTATTTTTCATTGTAAAGCGCATATATACACCCCGTATTATTCGCTATAGAAAAAAGTAATACAGTGTATCTTGTTACTACGAATTCTACTGGAATTGAGTCAGTAATCTCTTACAAGGGAGCCCCGTGTACGTTTTCCATAGAGCTTGATATATATATATATATCAAATGAAAACGTCAGGGGTAAGTCTAGTAACACCCCCCCCCCCCCCCCCCCCTCTTCTAATGGTACTGTGAAGTAATTGACAGTGGGGCCGGGGGAGGAGTTGTTTGCGTGAATAAATTTCCTTGCATATACATGTGTAGGGTGCGGTTCACAGATTATTCGTTGGCATGTCTATTATCCTAAAATTATTAAAACTGAAATATTAAACTTTATATGAATGAAGAGAAATCAATAACATAGTACCTTCGCTGGTGGTAACACATGTAGGAAATACCCCGTCAGGAGACATAGTGCTCCCAACCTCTAATTCCATACACTGTACGTATAAAGTAGATCCATTGAATTCACACACTGGCATGCGGTTTGTTGTTGTATTACATCCTACCGGGAGGAAGCTCTGCCTATTTGCAAGTCCTGGATTGCTAAGTTTTCCCGTCGTAGTGTAAACTAGATTATGTAAAATTGATAAATGAATTTGAACGAAATAATTCATCACTCATTTGGAAACTTGCAAATGAATTTATTCAAGAGAGGAAAAGAGAAGACGAACTCTGCTATAGAACAAACATGACAAGCTAACATTTTTTTTAAGGATAACATGTTCCCTTGTTTTCACAAATGAGAAATTGGAGATGGAATTCTGTGTGGGTAAGAAGGGTTTGTCAATTTTAAACCAGTCCTCCTAAACGTGAGACAATTAATCGAACAGCAAATGATTTTACGTAGATAAACTACATTGTAAAAAAAATAAATAAAAAATAAAAATATGTCGTTTTTTTTTTTTTCAGGGGAAATTTCCTAGCAGTCAGGATCCCGGGAATGCCCGTTTTTCCACAGTACATGTAAAATAACAGTTACCAATTTTTTTCACAGGAATTTTCCTGGCAGTCAGAATGCCGGGAATGTCCGTTTTTGTAAATATATGCTGATTTCCGGTATTACCAACAATCTTGCTGTTGTTTTACAGGAAAAAGACTGCAAATTGAAATAACGGCAAAGTAATTTCAAGGGCCCCAAAACCTGTAGTTTTACAGTTATTTTTTTACAGTGTACTTGACATGCATGAACGGAACATCGGATCCAAAACTTTTAGAGCACGGTCAAGGTTTGGCTCTATGATAAACATCTAAACAATTAAAGTAACAAAACGATTTTAAATGTTACAGTATTTTTTGTTTGACATTGTACTTTTTGTCATCAGGAAATCAGACTCGAAATAAAACAGAAGTAGAATAATCAGATGCTAAGACATGTATACTGCCTTAATTGACTTCATGAAATCACAACCATGATATATACATACGGAATAATTCCATGAGATATATGCATGATTATATTACCACTATAATTTTAGCTTCAACTCACTTGAATAGTGCGCGCGGTCTCCACATATTTGGAGAGGATTGCAATCGCAAGTTCTGTTGCAGCGATGTTCTTCTGCTTTTGTAACATTTGCCACTTTGTCGCTGCAATAGCAGGCTCGACCTGAGATGGCTGCATATGAATAATTTTTATTACTGCAAAGACTCATACAGTCGTCCACACTGGTTGCAACGTAATCGCCTTCAAGGAAATTCTGCCAAAAGTTACCGACGGGGAAGCAACCTATATAGTCTGACCCTGATGATATAAGGTAAAAACAAGAAAATGAACTTTAATCAGAATGTGTACCATAATAAAAACAAGGAAGATAACATTATACCTTATATTGATAACAACAATGAAAAAAAATAGCAATAATCAGAAATGAAATTTTATAATGATAATAATACTATCGCATATCATACTACGATTTAAGGTTTCCAAACTGATTTGATAATTACTATACCCCCGGTATAGCCAGAGAGCTCCAGCAACCATCATCAGTACACACTGCATTTCATGGAATAAATCCTACCAGGTACCTGCTTGCTACACAACTTTACACCTGTTATAACAACATGAACAATGCATTCCATTATTTCAAATATTAAATATGATTATGGTAACAGTATTGCTAAAGATATTTTTGTGATGTATGGGTTGACTACACTCTCAGAAATGTTGGTTAAAAATCATTAGATTGGTTCAAATATGAACCTACCAACTGTTGGTTAAAAATAAATTGTATGTAAAACATATGGGATTTTGTTTTAACCAACAGTTGGTAGGTTCATATTTTAACCAACCTAAAAACTTTTCTGAGAGTGTATGTATGTTATCTCCATGAAGCCCATTGTAAATTTATAATGGTAATAGCAATGGTGACATTTACATAGTGATTAGTACAAATGTTTCTAAGCGCTGTATGTTGCATGGGCTTTAGCCGAGCTATCTTGAATCTTGATAAGGAGCTCTAGAATTCACTTAATTTCTTACTACCTGACCTGGGTGTAAACTGGTAAATTTAATGCCCTGACATGTTTATAACGTGCAATATTTCATATTAAGATGTGATATCAGCCATCCTTTTACTCTCATGGCTCAGCAAGGTTTTATTTTAATTGACAATACCCTGTTTTAACGAGGACACTCAGTCAATATCTACTTTTACCTAATGGCATAATGGTAAATAAAACATATGCCAGAGTTTCCGGATTTAAAACATACACATAATTAAAAGAAGTATCAGTTGATGAATGATTGAAATACTTGTAAATCATTAAAATGCACTTAGTGTTGACGTGATATGTTTTACCGAGACTTGTAATATGTGTCCATCCTTCATTTAATATTACATGTACAATCAATCTGAGCCACTGACCAATGTTTGAAACAATGAAGCATTAAGCTTGATCTGCTATTGACCATGTTTGAGGCTTTCTTCAAGATGCTCATAATCTTGGCATGCTTAGCTGTTGACCTTTTTGCATGTTATTTTCCTGGAACTGTTTAGTTAACTATTCTTTATAGCCAATCCTATGTAAATCCCCTTTTAGGTCTTTTTATAATCATGAAAAATAAAACATAAAACGAAAAGAAAATCTTTAACAGGCCTCTTCATTTGACAAATTTCATAACTCACTTTTAGATTACGCTATATACATATCTCAAAAAGAGAGACTCCCATATAAATAACACAAATTTAAACCGTATCCCTATACATTTTTGGAAATACCATGATCACAAATACTTTCAAGAAATCAACTGACAATTTCAATACACTTATACTGTCTTACAAATAGAAATCATCTTCGCATCTTGTAATATGTATTTGTGAAGTTCGCCGATTTGATGCTGACTTAAATTTTGACTTAAATTTGGATTAAATCCATCGAATCAGTTGAACTTAATATTCAATCCCAACAAATTAAAAAAAATGATACTGATAGTTTATGACTATTTTCTAAATAGTGTAGACTATAATCCACTCACCATGTCCACTGTCAGCTCCTATGAAATCTATTTGCAAAAGTGTTGTCAACACGAAAATTTCCAAAACAGTCATGGTCGCATAAAAAAGAACTTCTGACGTTCTATAGATAAAGCCAATTCCTTGTCTAAAAGGAAACACGATATACGGTCGTCACTATCCCAGTGTGGAGATATTAGATGAATCTTTGTATATAATTAAATTGGTATCACAAGACATACAATCACAGCCACACTTTCATTTCTGCCATCAACTTCCTTGTCCTTACCAATGGTCAATTTTATAATCGTTTGCAGAAATTCAATATGAAATTATGTACTTGGTACTAAGTGCGTTAAACAAAACATGAATTGAGAGTTTAATGTCTTTAAATCACCCTCGATGATAGCTGTCAGAATGTAGTTATCCATAAAGTTTTACAAGAAGAAATAAAGTGGGATACAGAATTTTTTTATTTTTGCGTCTGAAACTGAAACAAATGACTAGCTCTAATGAGCTAAACAGGCTGCAATGTTAGTTACATATCTGCTGCACTTTAACACGCATATACTTTCATCAAAGAAAAAGGTTATGATGTTAACACTCATTACAATTGTATGCACTTTGTTTACAGATGAACTGTCAGACAACAGCAACATGGAGGTTGGTACTCTGACATTTGCCAAGCAACAATTATTCTGGGCTTTATTTCGTCGAAGATATATGTTAGGGTCAGTGGCAGATTTAGGGCGGGGGCAATCCCAGCCCGTGCGCCCCACCCCCTTGAAAGAAAAGTACGCATTTTGCGCC
This sequence comes from Heliocidaris tuberculata, assembly GCA_025618425.1. NCBI lineage: Eukaryota > Metazoa > Echinodermata > Echinoidea > Camarodonta > Echinometridae > Heliocidaris > Heliocidaris tuberculata. Next base: position 30,667,772 of record CM046841.1, read on the forward strand.
CCCTTTTTATTGTGCCCTTTGAGTGTGTGTGTGTGTGTGTTTTGTTGTTGTTGTTGTTGTTTTTGCAGGTCCGAGAATTAAGGGAAACTGGACCCCATAACACCCCCCCCCCCCTACTGAGCTACTTTTGGAGGGCTGGTGAGAAGAAAAAAATACGGATCTCCCTCCAAGCGGTTTCCCAAAGATGACAGCCCTGCATTAGTGTGCCCCCCCCCCCCCCCTTTTGTTTTCTTGGATTGTCAAAGCCGGGCAATAAAATGTAAAAATTGCATTACTCAGATGTCCGATATGGTTAATAATTTTATTTATTATCATTATAAGAAAAGTTTGAAGCGGGACATCCAAAAAGTGGCTGCAGGAATTTTACAGCTAAGGCCTCCATAGCGGAATAGGCCACTTGTAATATGACATCAGACATTCAGTTCCAGAGAGACAATACAATGGGATCATTATGCTTCTGTAAGCAACCATTAATTTTATTCAGTCTGCTTTGTATTCACTCTTAATCAATCAAATGTATACATAACCTGCTCTGTCACTCCATCCCTCTTACTCTCTCTTTCTCAACTCTCCCTGCTCTCACATTCTCTCACTCCGATTTCGATTTCGATACTCGGGACGGATTGACCAATTTAATCACCTGACCAAACTCTTTAAAATACAAAACCTCATGATTATGTGGCCCTCCCAGCTCACTGACAAAACATAGAAATGCATACTGTTGGGAAATGTAGAAAGGCAACTGGATGAGAGAAAGAAAATGAATGCAATACAACAGGTACTATACATGTATATAGCAAAGAACATGGAAAAGAACAAACAATGGATAATGGTCAATAGTCCATCAATGGGCCCCGATTTCTAAGAACTTCCTGTAATAAGTTGCGACGCGGAGATGGTATAGAGTTGGAGGGGGTGGGGGATTATAGACTCCTGAGAAGAAAAGTTCTGTCTAGTGGCGTTGCTATAGACAATGGCCAATAATCGATGATGGCAACAAAAACATGATGGCTAATTTTTTGGTTTCTCTTCTAATTTATTTTTTTACCAGCACAATCACAAAGGCCTGCTTATTTAGTATTAAATTATACAACACTAACTACTACTAGGTCGAGCGTATAATTGCACCAATTTTACAAACTTTTTTCCATTCAGTCTGTAGATCTTTCGGAGTTCTTGTCGTTGTAGACAAGTTGCAGATTATATGATCTTTGCTGGGCATATGCTGGGCGTCATCTGGTGCGTTTGTCCCTTGGAGGCTCCCCGAAGAACATTTGGAAATTAATTCACTCTTGCTCTTCCAGCAACAACTAATTAATCTTATTAATCAATGAAAAATAATGCATTTCTCTACGCATGTTTTTTTCTACTTTTGGTACTTATCACTTTCGTCTTTCCCGCGCCCTCTTATCTCGCAAAAACAAATCATGGCTCAGTTCCATATTCAATAGTTTCTTATTTTCATTATAGACATATAGTTAGTGAGGCAGATCTTAGATATTATGTTGAATATGACGTGAATAAATTAAACAAAAAAGAGTGGAGAGAGGTCGAGGGATAAATAAACTGTTTCCCTTACTGCATTTTAGCATCTTTCTTTATTTTCAGAGGAATATTGAATTTGGATTTTGATAAGAATAAAGGAAAACATACATTATAATAAAACAACAAACTAATCAACAGGAGAACGCAAAAGGAGTTGAATGAGTGAGAGAGTGATAGTGGTAAGAGGGATAGATTGAGAGAGCAGGGCCCCGTTGCATAAAACTTACCATTAACGGTAACTTTGCCATCAATAGTAACTCCCATGGAAACCTTGATTTTGATTGGCTGTTGAGTGATGTTACCATGGTAGTTACCATTGATAGCAGAGTTACCATTAATGGTAAGTTTTATGCAACGGGGCCCAGGAGGTGGCGGATGGGGTGGGGACCAGCATGATGATGAGAGAAGATGATCTAAAGCTCTGTATTATATCGAATGATATATTCCTCTATAACAACAATGCATTTATATAATATTATACAAATAATAGCGGTGGTAGCACTAGCTGGAGGGGGATTACAGTCCTGATGAAAAGAAAAGTCATATATACCCTAAACCGGTGTTTTGGATAATGGTCAATTATATCATCAATGGGCCCCGACTTCTAAACGCGGGGATTGTAGTTGGAGGGGGTGGGGATTATAGACTCCTGGAAAAAAATAGTTCCATCCGTTGACGTTGCTATATATAATGGGTAATAATCAATGTTCGCAACGAATACCATGATGGCTAATATTTTTATTTCTCTACTAATCTATTTTTACCTAAGCATAACTGCCCAATAAAGTTGTGCTTAGTATATAGCAAAATGCATATAATCATCTAACTAATCTCATACAAAATTATGGTCGTTTATCTACGCACGTTTTTCTACTTTTGATACTTCTCATTTACAAAGAATAAATCTCCACGAATCAAGGAAAACAAATAGAGCATCAAACATCAAACGATTCAACGCGAAAACGCAAGAGAAGTTGAATGAGTGAGACTGAGTGAGTAAGAGTGAGAGAGAGAGAGAGAGAGAGAGAGAGAGAGTAAGCGCGCGATAGATAGAGGAAGAGAGTGCAGTGGCGTAGCTACGGGGGCACGGTGGCACGTGCCCCATCCCAATTGGATGGCAAACAAATAAAGAAAAGGAGAAAAGAGAGAGAAAAAAAGAAGGGGAAAGAGAAAAGGAAGAAACATAAAAGACGATTGGCCTCCTTCTCGCACCCTCCCCCTTACCAGCGGCCTAGCATTGAATATTCCAGCTAAGACCGGTGCCCCCCCCCCCCCCGATGGTGCTAGTCCGCTCAGTGACGGCTGGACTCTAGTTACGCCACTGAGAGAGGGGGAGTATCTGATGACTGTGACGGACTGGGTTAGGAGGAGAGAGTTTAGAGTTGGGAAAGAGAAAGGGAGGGAAAGAGAGTGAGGAAGATATTATGATGACGACTGTGAATGACGGGGTGAGGAGAAGAGAGTTGGGATAGAGAAAGAGATATATATATATATATATATATATATCTTTATTTATAATACGCTAAGGATTTGGGGTCTTTTTTTTTGAATTCGAATAGTCGCCTCCCATGGCTCTTTAGCTCCCCACCTTTTGGTACCCACGGGCGGGGAAGTGCCGTCCATATTTCATAAATTCATTTTTAAACATTGAATTTCTGGAGGGAGTAATATTTTTGTCGATGGAACAGCTCACTGTCGTAGCACGGAAAAAGTACCTTCTGTTATGCCCCCAACCCATACCAATTACCTGTGAAAGGGAGAAACTTCATTAGTGTATTGCCAAAGTACAAGGTGACGTATTCTCCATGGCAATATCCGCATGTGCGTGTATATTGGCTTCAGTGTATACAGCACACGTGTTATTTGTTCGCACATGTACATTTACAGCTCCATATACTATTTGTAGCTTCATGGTTACATAACAGTTTAGTGCGTGTGTAACTCTATGGTTTCACGGCGGGGGGGGGGGGGGGGGGGGGGGGGGGGGGGGGGGGGGGGGG